>PVLD010004349.1:0-29789 GCA_004027595.1 Dinomys branickii
CATGTGCAGGCAACGTATTGTATCACTGGTGTAAGAACCCGAGGGTGGGAATATAAAGTAAGAGACATGAAGGAAATCTGTTCTAAAACAAAGAACAGATGGGATGAAGGAAAGTAGAAAAGAAAAAGACAAAAATGTATGTAGGTATATATGAATATGCATATATGCAGGAGGGCTAACATGGTTCTACTATTGTATTGCGTCACTTAATGCTAAGCAATAATCGATGACGGGTTATTTGATCAATCTTGTATGTCTGTATGTGTTATCCTGAACACACACTTCGAAGATATCAATATGTAAAGCCGCAACTATTGGTGTTTTTTGTTGTTGTTGTTGTTGTTGCTGTTGTTGTTGTTTGCCTGTTTTGTTTCTTGTCTTTGGATTTTTGGTTTTTGTGTTTTTTCTGTTGTTGAGAGGATTAATTGTCTGACTAAATTTGCATGTCTCTATATGGGTTTATATATTTACACTTCGAAGATATCAATGGATAAAGCAATAACCACTGTTGAGATCATATCACCTTGTCTATAGATTAGTTGTGATTGTACTATTTTTTATGCTGATTGGTGTCTGTTTGTCAACATGTTTTTGTACTTGTATTTTTTTAAAATAAAAAAATAAATAAATAAATAAAATAAAACTCAGTTATGGGCTGGGGATATAGCTCAGTGGAATAAGCGCCTGCCTAGCAAGCGCAGGGTCCTAAGTTCGATCCCCAGTACCGCCAAAAAAAAAAAAACAACTCAGTTATTCTCTGAGCTAATGATGAGGAAACTAAGGTGCAGATAAAGGAAGGAACTGATTAAGCATGACACTGCACACTAACAGCAAGTCTGACATCAGCCTGAGTGCTCTGACTCCCAGTCATTGCTACTGTCTGCCGCTCATGTAGCTCCCAAGTGACGTGTTTCAAATGACTCAAAGATATTATAAGCAACAACGTGGTACATCTTTACTAAGAACAATTTTCCATCTTCCACACTGAACATAAACTACTATTTCTTTGAAACAAGATACATGGTACTTTTGATGTGGAATTACTTAGTGTTGTTATTCATACTGAAGTGTGTACAGGGATCTCAAGGTCTAAAATATAATCTTAACATTTTTTCTTTTCTGTCTTTTTAAGACAGGATCTCACTGCAGTTCCAGTTGGCCTTGAACTCACTTTGCAGCCAAGGCAGGCCTCAAACTCACAGCGATCCTCCCACCTCAGCCTCCTGAGTTCTGGGATTACGGGTGTGCACCACCACAGCCAGCCAGGAGTAACTAGTATGCAATTTATTTGAATCATTTTAAGTGAGGTTGCCAAAAAGAATTATCATATTGACTGATGAAACAAAGACCAACTTATCAAAAGTTAAATAACCACTTCTCTGTTGTTATTCCTTTCTCAATGGCAAAGTACAGAAGGAAAGGGAGGGAGATAGATTGACAGTTGCATTCACGCTAATTCTCAATGTTGAAAAGGAGCTAATTCATTCACCAAAAATGTAACTTTTATTATACTAAACTGTAACAGATGAGACTTAGACATCAGAAAAATACCTACTAATCTTCATGAATCATGATATTCTTCTAAATACAATACTGGTATTATACTGAATCCAAGGTAAAATCTGTACCTACTGAACAATCCTATTCACTAAGAAAATCTTCTTTGCTTTTATCAAAATTATATACTATAACTTAATAGATAAAATAATTTTGATTTTTTTCTCTACCTGCCACCATCTCCCACCTCAGTGAATGGCAGTTCCTTTACCCCCATGGCCAGGCCAAAAGCCTTGGGCAGTTTTTGACTCTTCTGTCGTGTCTCCGGAAATTCTGGTGATTTGTCCCTTAAACATATACTCAGATAAGCTTTGTAATTTCAAAAGAAATTCTTAGAAAAAAAGTACCTATTATATAAATGGGCTCATC
Source organism: Dinomys branickii (assembly GCA_004027595.1). Taxonomy (NCBI): domain Eukaryota; kingdom Metazoa; phylum Chordata; class Mammalia; order Rodentia; family Dinomyidae; genus Dinomys; species Dinomys branickii. The sequence goes on from PVLD010004349.1 coordinate 1,927, forward strand.
AATCACAAAACACAATAAAGAAAACCACTTCAGAATACTCACTCCCAATGCCAGCCACCAACTTTGCCACCTTCTACCACGCCACTTTGAAGTGGGCTGGGCAAGGCCCTGAATCGTGCAGTTACCTGCTCACTGATTTCCTTAATTCCCAAACATCCCTATGTTCAGTCTCACAGCAGAGTCTCCCTGATAAAGTTGAGTCATATCAAGTCACTCCTCAACTCAAAACCCTCTCTTGTTTATTTCACTCAGAAAATTCTAGAGATTTTACATTGACCTACAAAGAACTGATCACTGAATGGGTTGTTACTTTGTCAGTCCTTGAATCCTGTTGGCTTATTAAAGTAATGGTAAAACAGGCAGACTATTTTATTATTGCTAAACTTAGTAGTATACAGTTTTATTAAGTTTAAGAGTTATTTGCACAAAGCACAACCTGAACTGAGGCAAAAAAAAAAAAAATTTTTAGCAACCTGTTAACTAAACATTTACTCACCTATTGTTATAAAAATATAATTATGGCAATTATATTTATATAACAGAAATTAAAAGAATTAAAATATACATATTTAATAGCTATTACCTAAAGTTCCATGTGAAGTATCTAACTATTAGTTTCTCAAGTCTTACTTCATTTTATTAAGTAGTTGTAATGAGAGCAAATATATATTTAACAAAAGTAGAACTAAAGCGGGTGAGGGATCTGAAATTTTCAAAGCCCACCAAACCGAACACAATAGAAAAAACAAAAATTCACTTATCATAACTTTTCCATAATGAATCACCTTTACATTTCCACAGGAATGATCTTTCTTACCTTATGGAGTCATTTGTAATAAGTATAACATTAAAATGATCCCCCTGAGCATCACCTCCCACCAGTTTTCAGAAAATCGGGATCGATGTTAGTCATTCTAGACAGGTAGGGTTAGTTAACATCTTTTTAAAAATTAATGACTACAGTTTATAAAAATGGATATCACCAGTGTCAGCTCTCAGCAAAGTATTTGATAAAGTACCTCCTACAACCTTAATTTAAAAATTCATTCAAACTGACTTTGATAGGACAAGTACTGCAAGGATTGCAAACTGTTGACAGGAGCACAAACAGTAGGACATGAATGATAAATAACAGTCTGTCATATAATGAGGAAGTCCACTAGTGCAGCGCCCAGGGACTGGTGTGCAGCCAGGTCTTAATATTTTATCAAATGAGCTGGAAAAAGGAATCAACAGAGCCCTTTCAGTACACTTGCATACGAGGACTTGAATAGTCCAAACTAACGAATACCAGAAAAAATATGGAGAGATTACATTAAGATAGTTTAGGAGACCAAACAGTGAAATAATACAAGTTAATCTTTTCTGAGATTATGTTATTCAAGGAGATGAACATAAAAATAGAGAAAAGAAATTTAAACGGAGTTCATTAAAAGATAATTCCTATTTCGAGGCAGAAATAATTACGCCCTGAATAGGAAAACATCTGAAAGAAAGACATCTCACCGGAGCATCTGCGTCATTGACTCTGGGAGATGCAAGGAAGTCTAAGGCACAAATCCTCCTGACTCTCTCACCAGAGACAAAATAATTTGCTGCAATTATATAATAGACAAGTAAAACTTTTATCCTTGTACTTTTAGATTTTAATGAAGTACTGAATTGATTTAACACTCACATCTGAATACACTATAGTAAAACCCAAACCCTTTTGTCCAATACTGTCTTTGGAGTTGAGTAATGTTCATTTTGTCCACAAGGAGATTCCATAGGATGTTCTCTATGTTGTCTCCTATGCTGAATCAGTGTGATGTAAATTGCTGGGCAAAAAATCACCTGCATTGCTAGATGTAAATTAAAATTGCTCCTATAAATTCACCGCTGAAATTATCTGACAACTGCTATTAGATTGTGTTGCAGAATACATTACACAACTGCAAATTTACTTTCTTGATAACATGGTAATTACTTTAGAGTTGTTCAGGTATTTCCGCTATATGTATGGGGATTCACTTAATATTTAGAACCTATTTAAAAGCTAAAGATTTATCTGTTCTGAATGACCTCCATAATGTGCCCTTATTTCACTGCAAATGGAATACAGGTTATGTCCAAAACATATATACAAAAGCTTTCCATTCATGATTGAAACTAGGATGAATGTGATATACAGTTTAAATTTTCAAATACATTCTTTACATGTCACACTGTAGCCCTGAAACTTTTATATTCCAGCTTAGTTGAACAAAAAACCTTGACTATAAAACACAAATGAGACTTCCAGCTTGTGCTCTGACATATAAAAAGCTTAGAAGTCATCATTCCTATCCTTGTAAAACAAAAACTGAAAAATTTTAAAAATAAAATCCCTAAAAATCAATAGTGCTTCTGAGATCTATCGGAAAACTGAGGTCCCAGAGCAAACTGTTCCCCTAAAAACTGCAGAAGCAGATAAAGAAAATCACACTTATTGGAAACAGAAGTCTAGTTGCAAAATTCCAAGCTGGAGCAAGTAGCAACACTGGAAATTAATTGACAGATTGGTAGCGGCTCACTATGGACTCGCAGCAGAGATAAAAACTCTGTCAGACCCAGTTAGTGGTGTCTCTGCAGTTTCCCGAGATTTTCATGGGGACACTGAAAAGATCAGAAAAAATCTCATCCTGCTTCCAGCGGAAGGAAGAAAAAGCTACCTTTTTAAAATATGCCCAGAGTTCTCTGTTCTTAATAAAAACTGCCCTCAGGGGAAGCTATTTTACTCAAGCCTAACTTACCAGAACAAGAGAAATACGAGTATTACCTCTCTCTACCTTCTAACATGGAGCAAAGGAAATCTCTGTCCCGAACCCTCCATAACCTTCAATGTGGGAAAAATTATAATAGTATCCAAATCAAACTCACTGAAAGACTGAGATTTAATCGCATAAAACCTTTCCCATCCCCCTCACCTCACTATGTACCAATAGGGTTTCTGTGTAGTGACAGCATTAGAGGTAAACGAAGTATGAGGGGGCCCTAGGGGGAAAAAACACAAGGGAACCAAAACAACAGGATACTGAAGGAAATGTTAGTCTCTGATAACACAGATGCAGCAAATGTTAAAACATCTCACAATAGCCTGTTTACAAGGTGAAACACACAATATGAAAAAACACAACTATCACCAGAAGCAGATTCAGACATGACAGACATTTCCGAGACCAGGCAGAGAATGTCACGGTTTTTATCTAGAATGCCTCCCTCAGAAAAGAAGAATCAAGATATCTTATGTACTGGCACAAATTCCCTATGAGGAATGTGATCATTATTGTATACCAAAAGTGGACCACTAAAGTTAATTTTTTAAAAAAATTAAACATCCCCCAGAAGTCTCGCCTGTTCAGAGATGAGGCTTTTGAAGGGATTGTGTCATAGGGATGCTGTGCACATCAGTAGATCAAACCACTGATGACTTCACAGCTGAGTGCGCTGTCAGGAGACAGGCCAGGCGAAGGAGGTAGAGGGCTGAAGATCTGGCTTTGAGGTGCATCTCTCGCTCTGGCTTTTCATTCTCTTTCTCTTTCCTGATTGGATTAAGCTGCTCTTCTCCACCACATCCTTCTGCCATGCTGTTCATCCTTTGGACCCAACAGACCAGGAACTAAATCCTCTGAAATCATGAGGCAAAATAAACCTTTCCTCCTTTCAATTGTATTTACCAGGTAAGTTGCTCCCAGCTACAAGAGAGATGACCATCCCTCTCAAAGACTGGACAATCATGTAAAACAGACCTGTTTATCATATAGTTTGCCTTTTTCAGAAGGTCATGCAGATTGGATAGAGAGCTCAGTGGGGTTTTTTTGGTTTTGCTTTTTTGGGGTGAGGTCAGGAAAAGACAGTGTCTCACTATATAGTTCAAGCTGACATTAAATTCACTATGTAGCCTAGGCTGGCCTCATGGCGATCATCCTGGCTCAGCCTCCCAAGTGCTAGGATTATAGGTTTGCACAACCACGCCCAGTTTAGTGTTTTTATCCTGGCTACTTTGATTTAGCAATATATATCTAACAGTCATCTGTGTCTTTGCATGGCCTTACAAGTCACTGCACAAGTTAAGCTGCCAAAAACATGTGTACAAGTTTCATATAGATAGAAATTTTCAAATCACTTTGATACTCAGGAGCACAATTTTTCTACCATAAGACTATATTGAAAACCTCTGTAAGAACCTTCCAAACTATCTTTCAAACCTCTGTAAAGAGCTACCAAACTCTTCCAAAACACCTATCCCATTTTACATTCCCATCAGCAATGATGCTGCCTTCTCAGCAGCTATTGTTACAACTTTTAGTTTTCTTCTCCTGTAATATTTTCATGTGATTTTGGTGCTATAGAAATGCTGACTCATACAATAAGTCAAAAAACATGCATCCATTTTTTTCTCTGACAAAAAATGCTATTATTTCTCAAGTACATGGTAAAATTTAGCAATGGACCTATCTCTGCCTAGTACTTTCAATTTTGGAAGGTTATTACTGATTTAATTTCCTTAATCAAAATGAGTCCATTCAGATGGTCTTTTTTACATGAGTTTTAGCATATTGTGTCTGTCACCAGGTTGTTCCGTATGTGCGTACAGTGGTTCACATATTGCTTTAATGTCCATGAGATAACTAGTGAGAACACCTTCTATTTCTGATCTTGATGATTTTTGTGCTCTACTTTTTATTTGGTTAGTCTACAAAAAACTATCAATTTTTTTGAACTTGTGATAGAGCCAGCTTTTGGTTGCACTGATTTTTATTGTATTTTAGTTTCCAAAGTGTTGATTTCTTACATTATTATTATTACTATTAAATTTTATTATTATTATTACTTCTCTTACTTGATAGAGGCCAAATTTGCTCCTCTTCTTTGTCTAATTTCATAAAGGGGGAGCAGAGATTATTGACTTTAGTTGCTTCTTTTTAATATACTCACTACTAATAAGCATTACTTTTGATACATTGCATAAATTTTGAAAAGTTGTATTTCCATTTAGTTCAAAAAAATTTATTTGCCTTTTGGCTGCTTCCAGTCAGCGTCATGGTCATACATTTTTGTTCTTTACTGGTTTTATTTAGACTACTCACATTTAATGTTACTACTGATATCTACCATGTTTCTGTTCTCTATTTGCTTTGTGCTTTATCCTTAGTTTTCTGACTTCTCTAGTTTTAATATTTCATATGATTCTATTCCTCTCTTGCACTTTTTAAAATAATTTTGGTAGTTGCCCTATGGTTTACATATGTATATAACTAATATAAGCTTATATTAAATCTGTTGTTTCATGTGAAGTACAAATGTCTTGTAAGAGAATATCCTAAAGTCCTTCCTCTCACCTGTATGAAATGTTGCCATTGTTTTCATCTTTTCATGTACTATAATCATCTCATTCATTGTTACTAGTATTTCTCAAGCATTTGTAGTTTATATTAGTTGAAAATAAAGTAAAAAAAATTGTATTTTATCTTCATTTATTCCTTCTTAGGTGCTCCTCCTTCACGTGGATTCAGATTTCTGACCTGTTAACATTTTGCACCTGCCTAGAAAATTTTGTTTAATACACTTTTGCAGGACAGATTTGCTGGCAAAAAAAAATAAATAAATAACTGCTTTTATCCCCCTTAAAAAGGCTATTTTTCCTGAACTTCTGAAGAACAAATTTGCTGGATATAGAAGTATAGAGTTTTGTGTATTTCCTATCAAAATTTAAAATATTTTCTGAACTTATTTCTTGCTTGCACAGTTTCTAATATTAAGTTTGCTATAATTCTCCTTCTTGTTCCCCCAGACTAAGTTTTTCCTTACCCTTTTGGCTTTTTCCAAGATTTTCTCTTTTTCTTTGGTTATTTTCAGTTTGTATATGATATGCCTATGTTTGTATTTTTGGTATGTATTAGGCTTACTGTTATTGATCTTCTTAGATCCATGATTAGCATATGTTTAGTTTTGAGAAGTTTTCAGCTCTCACTATTGCCAACACTGCTTCACTCCGGTGTTTGTCTGACATTCAAATTACACATATTTTATATCTTTGATATTATATTACAGCTCTTGAATGTTCTGCTAAATTCTCTCCCTCATTCTTCACTTTTCATTTCAGTTTTGGAAGTTTCAAACGACCAGTCTTCAGCTCACTTATTTTTTCCTTATTCGTGTCAAGTCTACCAGTGAACTCATACAAAGATATTTGTTTCTATTACAACATTTTTATTTCCTTTTCAGTTTTTGGCCTTTGCTTTCTCAGCTTGGGTGTACTGACTTCTCCCTCTGTCAGACCCCTTAGCATATTAATCAGTTATTTTAAATTCCTCATCTTAAATTCCCACAACTGTTTCATAACTGTGTGTTCCCGATTCTTCATCTCTTTTCTCTAGCTCTTCTTTCTTGTCCTTTGCCTTCCACTCTAATTGTTTATTCAGTGTGGACATATTTTATCAGGTAATAAGAACTGAGATTAATCTAAACCTTCACATTCAAACCTAACTGTTAAAACTGAAGCTATGACTTTTTATTGCTGTTGGTAGAAGTGCCATGGTTGTCTTTGTTCTTGGCTTCTCTGGTCTTCAGAGTGCCCCATGCAGTGTGTCTTCAGAACCTTCGTTTGCAGCTCTTCCAGCTGAGACCACACTTGCTGCTTTGGAGCCCTGTTGCTGTGGTGGTGACGGGGAGCTTCTGGGATCAACTCAATCAGCGTCTGTAAGCGGGCAAGTGTCTGTGCACTGTGAACCTCATCACACAGCAGTACATCTTTCGCTTTCCTCAGACCTCTGCTTCCTTTCTCCAATCTACTTCCTTCAAACCTTGACCCCTACCTACTCAGCTTACCCCTCTCCAGCTCACTAAGAGTGTCTGGAAATCTATAAGTGACAGGAGTGAGGAAACCTCCCTATGACCATTGTTTTGGAGATGTTTTTGATGTACTTTAAGACTGCTCTTGTCCTTCTGTCTGAAAGGCACACAGGGAATGTTACTCTCTGGCCTCTACAGTTTCTGGAAGGTAAAGGCTTTGACTCAGTGGCAACTCCTCTAAGACAGTGGTCCCAGGATTCTCTCACTCTCAAGCTAGTCCACATACATACCTTCCAGCAATTGGCCAAAATTACCATGTGAGTGTGCCTGCCAGTTTATGACCCCAGCATATTCTGCTCCAGATAAGCAGATCTCAGCTGTGGCTCTGTATTAACCTGTCTTTCCAGACTTCATGGTCATGCTTTTCTTTGCAATCTCGTTGCTCTGAATCATCTAAGAAAACGCATTGATTTCTCAGCTGCCCCAGCTCTTTCTGGTTGTAAGGACAGGAATGATGACTTCCATTCCAGCTCCTTCTATGGCATAGCTGAAACCAGCACCGTTTACAAATTTTACCTATTCTCAGTTTAGCTTTCAAACTAGGACAGCTAAAATAAAATGCATAATTAATCTCCCTTTCTAGCTTCAAAGCAAAGTAAGCAATATAATACAGTGTAAATTAAAGAATTCAAGCTTAGAATGCAGACTACCTAGCTTTAAAACCTAATTGTTGAAGCTTCAGGGTTCTAATCATTAAAATAAAGATAATAAAGTGCCTACCTTTTGAGTTTCCTACAAGGAAACTCAGTGACAGGCAAGTAGCTCATAAATCATGCCAGTGTATCCCTAATAACATCCCATGTATTTGCTGAATTACTAATTTTACTCCATAGCAGACATCATGTGAGTTTAACAGAAAATAAGCCCAAAATAACCCAGAGTGACAAAACCAGAGATGTTCCTGGAGGTAAGAAAGTCAAAGTCTCTCATGTTACACATGCATTTATACGCTGCATCTACATTATGGCCTAAAGCTAATTTAAGGTGAATAAGAGAGGGAATAAATTTGTTCCCACACAGTATTCCACTTGATTGACGAACTAATTTGACAATTTCTTTCAAATTAAAATCTTAGGGCCCATTGCTCATGAGAGTAAAGGTAAACAGACAGGAAAGATTAATCTCATTGGCTAAACGTCTCTAGTTAAGGTGTTAATTTAAGGTAAAGCACTTGAACACTTTCCAGAAAAATAGATTCTAGGAACAGAGCAACGCTGTCTTTAAGAAACACTAAGGAAAAAAAAGAAATTTAATGAGGCCATATGAGCATACATCTCAAGTAGGCTTGACATCTCCACCTGTTACAGAATGTCACACCAGGAATTTGACACTTGAGTCCCTCCAGGCATGCAGAAGAGCCTGGATTATTAGAAATGTCTTGCAGCTGGTAGGTAATCAAGTACATCCATCATCTCCAAAATAATTTGGAGGGGCCAGCAGGGTTACATATCCCTAATGAGAGGACAAGAAGAGGTTCCTGAAAACTCCAGCGAGCCGCACCCTTTGATGAGCAAGTACAAGCTTCAGGGAAGTAACAAAGCCTGCAGATCAGGTGAAAACACTTTTATTTCTGTGAATTATTTCACCCACATTAAAAGCACTTATAACTTTTGACTGTTTCATTATAACTTCCATTCAATCACCACACACGATGCCCTGGATAACAATTTTACAGCAGTCTGAGTAAGTAAACATGGTGATAATCACTGAGATAGAAAAACACCAATGAGGAGAGCAAGATGGATGGATGGAAGCACCCAGCACTCACGCAGGAGTCCAAAAAGGACCAACAAAGCAACCAGTATAGAGCTGCATTTAATAGTGAATGACTGAAACTCAACTCTAGAAAAATAGAAATCTAATATGAATAAGAGACTGTGGGTAACAGCAAGAGCAACAAGATATCCCAGGCACCTTGTTTCATAGCTCCACAGACAAGAGACAAAGAGTCTTTCCTCTGTCTGGATAAGGGTGACAGAGAGGGTACTAGAAAACTCTGCCCGCATGAATTCCTGACAATCTTAGCTACCAGAAAGCTTCACAAACCTGGCTTATAAATTAACTAGTTAAGTAACATGTCTTCTGCTCAACAACCTTGGTTTGGAAATAGACTTCACATCACTGCCCAACAAACCCCCAGGGTAATAAAGCTAAGAGTCATCTTGAAAAGGGACCTATTGTGTGCATGTGGACTGTACTTGGGCTCGGAGACCCCAGTATGTCCATCTCTACGACCACAGACATTCTGCTACAATGGCTCCGTGGGTTGCTACCTTGTGAAACAAACATATCCCTGTAGAGTGACTCTGATTCAAGCCTTCTTGGTCCTCTACACTGGAGGGGACAGGTGCTGTCACACGAAGAACAGAGTGTGATCCTCTCAAGACCTCAGGGACTAGGTCAGTGGTGGCAAACCTATGGCAAGCATGCCATAGCAGGCTGTCTGTATCGTTGAAAGCTCTAAAGCTTTCCTATCACTGCACTAGATATTCTGCCTTCTGCAAGCAAGGGTGAGGCTAGTCATGTGTATATTCAGACAGGTGCATGGACTAAAAGTGGTTACATATTTCCAACTACAGTTTCCTAAGGGCACACAGGAAACCTGTCATGAAAGCTGGGGTAAACTACGGCTAGATTGCTGCCCATGCTGGGGTGGTTTTGAGAAACTGCCCAGCTCCAGCTGCTGCCAAGGCTCTGGCCAATGCCCTGTCCTCCAGGTGCAGAGCCTAAGAGAAACTCTGCCCAGTGTCACTCTGTGTTGGTGTCGCCTGCAGTCATCTTGGCTGAGAAGAATGTTGCCTGGTTCCAGGTTCAACCCATTCTAGCTCAAATCCTGGGAGATACTACAGCTGAAAGAGTCTGAGAAAGAAAATTCCCAGTTGATGCCCCATATCCAGGCATCCAGAGGAACCTGTTATTCTTCTGGAAGTGTACACCCATAGTCACAGTAAGAGGGACACGACCACTGCCACCATAACATGTGTCTTATCATTAGCCACCATCACACCTTGTCTGACCACACACTGCTGAGAATACTGTGTGTGAGAGCCACAGACAGGGTGCTCTGAGGTCTTCCCTCACCTCTTCCTGGGAGCATCCCTCCCTCCTTAGTGGATAAGAGCTCTAGGTCCCTCATTACTACCAGGGCATCCAGTGCCAGAGGTCATTCCAAGTAATTCACCCAAGATCATCAGTGCCCAAGAAAAACTCCACCGCCAAACAGGAGTCACTATTGTAGGAGTAAGCACACAGTTGCACTCGATACCCAACTAGGCGCGTCACAATTGCCTGAACTGCCAGAATGTCTGCACTCTTCCATGACTTGCAAAAAAAGTGGGTCCTTTCAACTCTGATACAGCATACAGTGTACCCAAAGTCGTTAAACAAGACCAAAAAAGCTACAGGAAGATTGCACCAGAATGAGTAGCTGGAGATAAACTCAATATTGCATATCAACACAATACTTTAAAACGTCTTCATGAGAAAGCAACCTACTAAGAAGCTAAGCTGATCCCATAAAAACAATAGCGACATCTCATTCACAAGCTGTACAGAAACAAATTCAGAAACATAAAAAATATAAAAAGGTAATTGGATCCCTAAAAGATCGTAACTCTCTAGTAACAGATTCCAAGGATATTGAAATGCATGAAATACCTGATAAAGACTCGATTAGACTCAAGAGAATACAGATCAACAACAGTTAAGTAAACTTTTGGATATGAGGCAGAATTTCAGCAGTGATTGGTTTCTTTTTCAAAAACAAACCCTTGGGTATGAAGAGCTTGACAATTCAAATAATTCAACAAAATAAAGCCTCAAATACATAATACATAAAGCAGAAGAGAGAGTATCAAAGCCTAAAAATGGGTCTTTCGATTATTTTTGCTTTGTTTTGCTTTTGTTGATGTTGTTGTTATTGTTTTTTATTCTCTTTAAAATAAAAAATATATGAAATGCAGACAAAACAATAAAGACCACTGAAACAAAGTTGGTTCTCATAAATAACTTTGATTGCCGGAATAATCCAAGAAAAGAAAGAGAAGACCAAAATAAGTTAGAGTTGCTAAAAGAGACACTACAACAGATACTAAAATACAAGGGATCATAAGGAATTATTTCAAAAAAGTAAATGCTAACCAATTAGAAAATCTAGAAGAAATGGAAAATTTTTATCTGCTAGCATGGCCTGCCAAAATTGAACTAAGAGGATATGTAAAGCTTGAACAGACCACTAGCAAGTAATGAGAATGAACCCTATAGAGAAGTCTCCCAGAAAAGAAATACATAGGACCAGAATAGTTCACTACTAAATTTTACCAAATATTTAAAGAAGTAACCTAATGATTGTCAGACTATCCCAACGAATTCAATAGGAATGAACCATTTCAAACTTACTCTGCGAGGCCAGTATTACCCTGATATCCAATCTTGACAAGGGCTTGACAAAAGCAGAGCTACAGATCAATATCCCTGCAAAACCATTTGACAAAACACAGCAAATTTAATCCAGCACCCAAAAGACAGTACACTATGATCGCACATGGCCATACACCACTCTAAGAACTTATAGATGGTTCAACACATGCAAATCAATAAATACAATAAATAAAAATCACATAAGTAGCTCAACCAATGCAGAAAACATTTGATAAATCTAGGTATTCCTTTTTAATAATGTCCTGGACAAATTAGACATAATCATACTGCAAGATAATACAGAATATTACAACAAACCCACAGACAACATCATACTCGGGAAAAACAAAAAGTATTTTCTGTAAGGTCAGGAAGGAGACAAGTACATCCACTCTTGCTACTCATGATATAACACTAGAAATATTAGCCAGAGAAATTATGCAAGAAAAAGAAAAATTACATATACAAATGGCAAAGGAGAAATTCAAACTATCCTTACTGGCAGATTGTATGATTCTATACATAGAAAAATCCTGAAATCTCCACCAAAATGCTCTTGGAACTGATAAACAAAATCAATGACACAGGAGAATATAAAAATGAATTTTTAAAAATCCATACTTTTATATACACTAATAATAAATTTTCTGAGGAAAATATCATGAAAGGAATTCCATTCAGACTAGTCACAAAACATATACCTAGGAGTAAACTGATGAAGTGAAAGATGTCTAAGAATACAAAATTGAAAACACTGATGAGAGAAGCCAAAAAAAGACATTATCACATGGACTCACATGTTCATGAACTGGAAGAATTAATATTGTTAACATTTCCTTAATACCTCAATCTACAGGGTCAATGCAATTCCCAACAAAATAGAAGTGATGGGGGCTGGGGATATAGATCAGTGGAATAAGCGCCTGCCTAGCAAGCGCAGTGGTCCTGAGTTCAATCCCCAGTACCGCCAAAAATCAAAACAAAACAAAACAAAAATAGAAGTGATGTTTTTCACAGAACTAGAAAAAACATCAAAAAATTCATATAGAAGCACAAAAAAACCTAAAATGCCAAAATAATGATGAGCAAAAATAAGAAATCAAGAGACATCACGTATCCAACATATAGACACGGCTGTAGAAAACAAGCAATATGTCCAACGGAACAGCTTTGAGAAAGCAGAAGTAAGACAATACATCTACAACCAAATGACACTTGGCAAAGTTACTAAGATATGTACTGGAGAAAGAATAGTATCTATCACCAATGGTGTTGGGGAAGCTGGATATCCCCATACAGAAGTTTGAAACTTGACCTGTCTCTCATCCTATACAAAAATGAAGTCAAAATAAACCACAGACCTTAATATAAAACCCGATATTCTGAAACTACTGGCAGAAAATACAAGCAAAATACTTCAAGATATTGATATAGACAATCCTGTTATGAATAAAACCTCAAAATCACTCAAAAGCAAAAACTGACAAACAGGATTACTTCAAACAAAAACTCCTCTGCATAAAAAGCAATGAACAAAGAGATGAAACAGCCAGCAGAGTGAGACAAAAGCTTCACAACTATGTGTGGGACAAGGTTTAATATCCAGAACACATAAAGAGCTCAAAAGGAAATAATAAAAATTTAACACAATTTAAAAATGGGCAAATGAGCTGAGTAGATGTTTCTCAAAAGAATACAAATGACCAAAAAAAATTTTTTAAAGAGTACTGGCAGTAAGCCTTCAGAAAAATGCAAGTCTAAAGATACAATGAGATACCTTCTCACACATAATAAGTATTATCAAAACATAGCAAATTCTGACCAGGATATGAAGAAAACAGAACCAAGGCACTGTATGTGGAAATGTTAATTAGTATGTGTGCTAAGAAGAACATGACTATTTCTCAAAAAACTAAAAGTATAACTACCATATAATCCAGCTACTCCAGTGGTAAGTGTATACCCACAGAAAAGGAACTAAACTCAAGTCAAACTACTCCTACATCATATCAAATCATGAAATTATGTTTTTACTTTTCATGTAAAAGAAATTATAAAGCTTTTGATTGTGTGTATAAACTAAACTGAACTATAGCAGGGGAGAAACTAGTTTTGGTCTCACTTCAATTTTTCCTATAGTACAGGATTTAGGTTCTAAATAATACTGAGGTCCACTTTTTGTAAAAATAAGCATTTATTTCAAACAATGATAAAAAACATACCTATTAAAACATGGTTAATCTTGAGTTAATTTTTTTGTACCAGGAATTGAACTCAGGGCCTCATGCTCGCCAGGCAGGCACTGTGCTACTGAGCTGTATCCCTGGCCCAAAACATGGCTAACTTTGAAAACCGACAGCCTGACGTCTACAGATAAATGCAATCAGCTCGCACTCATTTTCATTGTCATCTGAAGTACAGCACGAGGTTCAGGAACACCACAGACTGATAGGATTGTCAAGCTACAGGGAGGGCAAAAAGTCATCTGCCTCACTGGACAAACGAGGAAACTGAAAACCGGAGAGAAAATGTAAAGATACCCGTATTGAAAAGTGAGTCTGAAAAACTGTGCGAGAGCCGAACATAAACTACGGGGAATGACATTCATTACTGATCCTCTTCTTTGTGGAATGTAAGGTTATTAGAAACACTGATATATATCCATTATATTAATCACTGTTTAGCCCTTCAGCATGGAATGATACCAGTATCTACGGATGCTTTCTTTGTAACATGCTACAATATCCACTGAGACCTCTCTAGAGGTAAAAACATATTCTAGTTCATTCCAACCTTCATATCAAAATTCATAGAATCTGATCATTCTTGTCCTGTAGGAAATACAATATTACAGCAGTGTTCATCTTATAAATGGAGCTGTTTATAGTCACAGAATGATCCCAACGTGTTCATAGAACATTTGCTGAATGTAATACCTTTGGATATGTATTCTATTTGCCCTGTATTCCATTGATCCGCTGAAAACATTTTGCTTCTTGTAGGAGGCACAATTGGACATCCATAAAAAGTGAAATGTGCCTTATACTTCAAATTCTACCATTAAGCATAATGGATTGGTGATGTGAATAAAAGACCAGATCAATACCTGATGTTTTATTACTAGGTATCTATAATTGAATTCAGTTGTCTTTTTTCTTGATGCTTTGCTACAATTGCCTTCAAACTAGGGTACAAATGGGCCACATGTTTACTTTTCAAGTAGAACACGGAAATAGCCCATTTAAGGAAGCAAATTTTCAAGCCTGTCTAACCATATTTACTCTGTCCTAAAATTTATTTGTCTGCATAATTTGAGGTAAAAGCACCTTTCAGCATCAGATTTCTTGCTTCACCTTTCACGATTGTTCTTTTTCTATTTTACGAAAGAAACAAGTAACATCATCTTCCTGTATAAAAATTTCTGAGACAGAAAACAAAAGAAAAAGTTAAAATTTTCATGTTGGACATTAAGAAAATGAATAGCTTCTCTGACAGAGTGTTTTACAACTGAAGTGTATCCAAATGTTTTGCTTTTAACAAAATTGAAGGAAGATCCAATCAGCAGTGTCAGTGACAAATCATTAAATACATATTGTGCTGATAAATGATGTGTTTATTGACATATAATTTTAAAAGATTTAAAGCAGAGAGTGACACTGTTATAAGTAAACCCCATTTCCATAGTCCCTTAGCTATTATACCCATAAAAATAGACAAGAATAAAGTTGATTCTGAAGCCTCTTTCAAAGTAACAAAAGAAGTTCATCTACAGATTTATCAACTAATTGGAAGAATGAGGTCCATCTATTCCCGTAAAACATGCATTTAAATATTTTTATTTCTAGTATTTAATACTTCATCTGAATGTATACTTATGTGTTTTTGATTATGTAATAAATACATTGGAATCATAACAAACTAGTCAAACTTTTCAGCTTTGAAATCAAAAAGCTTTTTTAATTAAATTTGGGATGATGAGTAAAAGATTTTAAGATATAACAGGATAAATATTATGAGATAGGATCAGAAAAGCAAAAATATAAATTTGTTTGTATTTTAAAGAGCTTATTCACCTTTGTTTTAATGAAGCAACCCAGGAATCAAGCCATTAAAGTATTTAAATAACATGGGATATCTCAAAAAGTGATATGTTTGTATGTTAGTATAAATATTGATAGCATCCTGTGAATTACATTTCTTGAAACTATTTAAGTTTATCATGGGAAACTTGAATCATCCACTCACAAAATTATGAGGGGCCTTGCTGGGGACAACAAGTTATAAATCAAAGATAGAATCCGCAGAGGCCCATGCCTGCCCTTCCTTGTGGGCCAGTTTGGAGAGTATAAACTCTCACTTTCTCCAGCCACCCCTGAGATCTTGACAGTCCATGAGGCTGAGGCACTGACAGGGCAGGATGAGCCCTGCTGAGGATAATACAGGGAGGGTCAATACCCAGGCATGGGAAAGGATCTTAACTTGTTTCTTTTGTAAAGTTCAACTTGTCCGTTCCACTACTACTTTCCCCTGTACATCTCACTGGAAAAAATAAAAATGGACCAGCCAAAGAGGTATCAGCCCATTCTGAGACACCGACCTCCCAGCCCCACTTTTTACGCTTTACTAAGTTTACTTCAATTTTTTCTTCATCCTTCACCATGCCTCTCATATTGGCAATTCGGGATTTTGGCCAGGTCCCTGGCATGACACATACTTTGTTCAAATACTTTTAAGAAGCATAAAATAAAATGTTTAAAAACCACCCTATTAAGTTAAAATGAATATCCCGCAACAACCAATAAATCGATAGTCTGCTAAGAAACACACTCCAGTTTCCCAAATATTGGCTTATAAAACACTTTCTCCTAACATTTATTTCTCTTGTAACTCCTTGCCATTGATCACATCCCTGCAGTTTCAAGAGGCCAGAAACCCTGAGCTATTTGTTCCCTACTATACTGGTGTGAAAGTGAGCCACCAAGGTTGGAAGGTTGGAAACTTAATCTACAAATGTATGCATTAATAGGATTTGGAGATGGACCCTTTGGGAAGTAATTAGCGTTAGAAGAGGTCACAAGAATGTGGCCCCTGGAAGACATTAGAGCACTGCAGGAGGAGAATCACAAGCCAGCTCACCAGCAACTTCTCATCACGCGATGTCCTCACTATGTTGAGGGAGGATAGAAGGCGTGATAATCGGTAAAAAGGATCCAAGGAAAATCATAATTTACAAAGTTATATTTTTAAGGGACTACAACTTCCAGGGCACCAAGTTCGCCAAGGCCACCCATGGGGGCATTCCCTAGGCTGATATATGGCTCTTTCCTTCCAGACTCATCACACTGAAAAGCCCTTATGGGGTGAGTCTGTAAATTGGCTTAGCTGAGAAAACAAAGATCACAAATCTGATCTTAACATAAAGAGGTTGAGAGCTTTTAAGGAATGCTTAAATTATCCATAAAAAAAGAGGGCTTATACTTTTCTAGATTCTCCTGTAAAATGCATCATCATCCTATACTTCCACAGGTTGACACCTCTCAAAAGAAACATAAAGGTTCCTGGTTCCAAAATGAAGACCTCCTCAGTTTAGGCTCCCCATGTCCACTGTGGGACCCCCTGAGGACCCTGGGCAGTGACAGTGTCATGATGTAGTAAGAAGATCTTCACCAGATGCTGAGCGCATGCCAGCACCATGTTCCCCTACTTCCCATCCTCCGGAACCATGAGGTAAGTGATTCCTCATATCTATAGATTACTCAGTCTTGAGTATTCTGTATTAGCATCGAAAGACACTATAAGACATCATTCATAAAGACTCCCCATATTTGACACAGTTTCTCCATTTAAAAATTCCACAACCTTAATGTTCTTCATTTCAATACTTTTGTTACTATTTCTTTCCAAGCTTTCTTGTTTCCAGGCTCTCGGTGTATGAAATGCTAGTGATAAACCATCCATCCTGAATTACAAGGCTTCAGAATGTTCATAGCCTTAGCTTATTCACACTAAAAGCATCACCACCATACTCTAAAAGATATCTTTCTATGTTCTCAAAGAACCAGTTCCAGACCACCATACTATATCCAGGCAGTGGTTGGATTATGTTGTTTCATGTGAAAGGTCTGATCATAAAAGTTAAAGTTACACAGAAGATTAAACACACCAGTAGACTAGCATCATCAAGCATTGATCATTGATCTTATCTGCTACTGATTATGTATACAAAACATAAGAAAAAGAAAACTAGTTTTTAAAAAACTTAAAGGCAATTATAGTTAAAAAAAAAAAAAAAAGCGTGTGTCCTTGCACAGAAACTTTAAAGTGCAAACAATAAATTTTTAAACACACAGAATTCTCAAGGCCCAATGATTAAAAAAATAGAATTCAGCAGAACAGAACATCCAGTATAAATGAGATGCTCTTCCCTCCAGATGCCTCACTGATTGGAAGCTCTCTAGTTCTACAAACCGCGTCTGCAGGATTAGAGAAGTAAAATCCGAGCACAGGAGAGAAGAACTGAGGTAAAATCTGCCGGAAGCAGGCCTAATTTCCAACACATCATTTCCGAATCTGATACCACTAAACCATTTTAAATACTTATG
The DNA here is from genome assembly GCA_004027595.1 of Dinomys branickii. Classification (NCBI taxonomy): domain Eukaryota; kingdom Metazoa; phylum Chordata; class Mammalia; order Rodentia; family Dinomyidae; genus Dinomys; species Dinomys branickii. The sequence continues at coordinate 19,824 of PVLD010004349.1, forward strand.
AATATGGTTACTCAGAATTGAAAGATATTTTCCATGTAAAAAGTCAGCATGTTTTAAAAAATAAACCTTCACCAGCTAAAAAGAGACAATGGCCTTCTATTGTCAATTCTTTTAACTTTCTGGTAACAGCTTCCCATTTCAGATTCTTACTAACAACTCAGTAGCGTCCTCGGGCACCTCCATGTTTGGGTGCGTTCTCTTACTCATTTCTGGGCACCCAAAATTTACAGAGGTAATTTTTTAGAATAACAAATGTATCTGCTCTACTACATGCTGTTTTCATCATATCAAAATTTTCTGTTGTGACAATGTGTATTATCCTCATGTACTGCATTGTATTTTGCCGCCAGAAATATTCCCAGGTCTTTCCCTTCCTTTTGCCCACTACCCCAAAATGCACCCCTTTAGTCACTCCTTGTCATACTAGTTTCCAATTTCTCATGATTTATGTCACTTCCTCAGGTAAATCTTCCTGGAAAAGTTTTTGAGGAGAAAATTTTTTAGAACAGTTGCTATTTCAATTTATAGTTGCACATCCATTATTCTAGTTATTCTAGTTCTCCTAGTGACTGTCGGCTTTCCACTCACCTGGACAACTCTGCGTGTTTCCTATTCCCCACTCCAGAGGGAAAATTGTCTTTTTACAATAAAATGTATTAAGCAGTACCTGTAAGGAGTTGCCCATATTGGAAAGTGTTGGCTGGTCTTATAAAACCTCATCTGCATCAAAAAATTGAAATGATAATTTATCTTGCAGATTTTACTTCAACAGCTAAGTTGAAGTAATGCCACACTTATTTCTTAACTAACTTGAAGCCTGGAAACTAGGCAAACAAGGAAAAATACAAATAAGGAAGACTACTGTAGAAAGAAACTATCACCAGGGACACTGGACATTTATTCTATATGATAAAGTATATGTAATTTTTGCATTATATGTTGCACACTTTTGGTATGGGAATTTCCAGAGATGGGCAAAGCCAGGAAGATTTTTTACTTCCACTTTAGGCTAAATGGCAGGGTTATACACCTATTTCTTCACTACTGTGAGTACTTTGAGGGGTGCTTCAGTCAATATTGCTCAGCATGGCGGTCTTTGCACACAATATGGTCCATGCATATCACAGGCATTTGACAGAAATTAGTGTACTATACTTTAAAGAAAGAAGAGCATTTAATTCTCCAAATGCAACTGGAATTAGATTTGACTAATGCAAACCAGTTCTTACAACCAAAATAAAGGTTTTACAGGTGCCCTTTTTATTGAGAATTAAAATTTTTTAAAACAATTTGGGAAAACAATACACAGCTCTTTGTGTAAGAAATTACCAGGCAGTGAATGTGAGCCTGTTGTGTGGCTCAGTATGAACTGGTGTTTTTACAACAGAATGAAAAAACTGTTTTAAGCAGAAATAGTCTAAGAATCTTTCATTCTTCTTTTATGAAAGAAGAGGTCTTCAGGTGTTTATCCAAGTTGTGTAGTTGGTTAGTTGTTAAACTGGACCACTGAGCCACGTGTGGAGGCACACGCCTATAATCCCAGCACTCAGGAAGCTGAGGCAGGAAGACCGTTGTGGGTGTAAGACCAGCCTGGGCTACAAAGTGAACTCAAGACCAGCCTGAACTGCACAGCGAGAACCTGTCTCAAAAAGAAAAAAAAAAGAAAACTAAAGAAACAAACCTAGAACACTGGTCTTTCTCATCTCTCAAGCAAAAATTTAGACATTAAACATGTTGCAAGTCTATATAAAAAGAAACTTGAATATTCACATTGATGACCTCTAAGTACCAGTTTGTTTTTGACATTAAGAAATTGATATTGCAGGCATTTGAGAAACTGATGGAGAATACATTATTTTACATTGAGTTGTGATATAAAACTAGATTTTTTTTTGAAATTTTGATTCAAAAAAAGGCCAAAGCAGGAAAAGAATAACCTGCTACTGTACTTACTTTGTATAAACTACCTTTATTCCCTTCCTTAAAATGAAGTTCTATTTACCTTCTAACAGTGTTTTTCATTGTACATGATTTTGGGGGAAGGAACAAATTGGTAATTATCTTCACTAATGAAATGTGCAATCATTTCAGTTAGATTTTAAATGGGGCACAAGTTTCATTCATAGGACCCGTTGAATAAATGCCTATTAAGTACAGTTTAATGGCTTCATGTTTGATTCATGTGTTTTCTGTGGTTGATTCTCACTGCATATTTAGGGCAATTAGAAAATTTGGTTTTCCTTTCTTTTTATATATAAAATCCCTACAGAGTATTAAGAAAGTTCAGCTCAGCAAAATAACAATATAAAAGTTCTACCCACTCCTACAAAAGACAACTCTATCTCTAATTATGCTACCAAAGATTCTGGCTAGGTCCACCCAGTTAACAAAGTCAGCTCTCACTTAATATTAGTAAGAAATAAATCATAACTACACAGCATTCCCATGCTGCAGTAGAGAATACCAACAATACTGGGGAAAAATGAAATCATTTTTTTCTGTTTGAGTTTAAACTCAAATTGGCAAACTGTGTTGATAAATTAATGGAGAAAAGCTTCCACACAGGATGAATTAAAAGCAATCTTGAAAATACTCCATATTACATTCTTCTACAGCAAGCAAATATATGTGTGTGTGTGTGTGTGTGTATATATATATATATAACTTATAACCCCCAGCTGAACTGAGTAAGCATGGTGCTGGGTAAGGGAGGCCCAACTGGGGACTGTTGCCAGCAGCATAAGAGGCGGAACTGGAGAAAGAGAAGGAGGCTATTGGGAGCTGAGAGAGGCTATTGGGAGCTGGTAGAAGCTGTGCGGAGCTGTTGGTTCTGTTGGAGGGGCTCGTCATGTTGACTTTCCTGATGAACTTGGCTGTTTTCATCCTCCAAGGAGCTTGCGACCTCACTGGCACTGAGAATGGCTTTGGTTCACTTTGGGGGAGCTCTGATCCTCACTGTGAGCATTGCTTCCTGGCTCCGGAGGGGAAGATGGTACCCTGCCAATCTCCAGGAAATGCTTGTTGCATTGGCTTTCCCGACAGGAAATCAGCCATTTTGATCATCAGAGGAGTTCAAGACCTCACTGTTGCTGAGGATGGCTGTGGTACTTTGCAGGGGAGATCTGGTTCTTACGTTGCACATCGCTTCCTGGCTCCAATGTAGATCCCTCAGCCTGCTAGCACAGAGCCTCCATCTCACAGGCACAGACTTCTAGATTCCACCACTGACCTTTGGGCCTTCCCAGTGCAGATCTGTGAAATAGGCCTGTGTGAGACGATGTCGTGGAGTCTGGTCCTCCAACTGGATTCATGAGAGGCATTGTTATGAGCTCTAGATTTTCAGCAACACATGCAAGACATTTCCATGGGATCCAGGCCCTCAGCAAGGTTCCCTGATCTTAGTTTGTGGACAGATTTTCTGCACTCTTTTGTATAGAATTCTTTGGGTGACTATTACATATAATCTTATAAAATATGTGTCCTGTATTATATTGTTCCCCTTGCAAATATCCCCCAAACCAACACAATCCCTGTTTTAAAATACTCTCATTTTTCTTCAAATGTGCATACATCATGTAAGGCTCTGAATGCTAATTACAATAAAACAAATCTCTTTCATAGCACTTAAAAATTTTAGTTAATAACTTCAAAGATTAGTAAAGCTGTGCATACATGAATATTTTCTTATATTTAAAACATTGCATTAACAGCCTTGTCAGCTATTCAGACTAAGTTTTCCTGCTTCCTCTCTGACTCAGAATTATTAAGCTGATCAACAGTAAGTTATGAACATGTGGCAGGTGTAGATATCACATGCTATTATACTTACACAATTTCCCCATTTATTCTCATATTTTTTTCTGTAAAAGAGAAGGAATTAAGTATGTAATTCATGGTGCATTGCACTACTTCACACAGTTTTTACTTCCACTTGCAAAAGAAGAGAAATGCATATCATTTACAGCCTTAATCAGAATGTAGGTTTGCTAATGCCTTTCTCTTCCTTCAGCAGTTTTCCTTGCTCCTGAACAGTACCTCCCAGAGCGAAGCTGCACTTGAAAGGAGCATGCCTGGGAACGTGCTAAGACAGATGGAGAAGGAAAAAGAAGGGCAATAATTACAAGGAGATGGAAAATATATTGACATTTAGAGGTTCTTTTCTTTCCAGGGTTCATCCCACACCCCTTTCATTTGTGCTACGGTGAAGGAGTCAGCAGAGATACTCCTAATTCTTCTTTGATATTTCTTCTTCAGTCTCTAAAGGGTTGATATTCAGCGTCCACATCAGATAAGAAAAACAAACACAAAAACAATATCCAAGGAAGAAAGGGTAAAAAAAACACCTTTAGTGTTACAGGAGACGTGTTAGTGGAGAAGTTAGTGGTTATTTTTGCATCTCACAGCTAAGAGTCAAAGAGTACTGACTTTCGTCATTTGCCTTGCTATGTGGACACAGAAAATTGTCCCGTGTGGTGTTCATCCAACGTGTGGCTGAATTCTAGAGATGTGTATATAAGAGAAAATAATGCTAAATACACAGAGAGACACAGAAAGATGGGAGAAAGGAGCATGTAAGCAAAGGACAAAAGTTACAAAAGAAGAACATATAAAGGAAGAATATATAAAAGAGCTAGCTCTTGATACAGTGAGGAGAAAGACAGTTTACTGGATGTAATACAAAGAAAAGTTTCTAATATCATAATCCAGTTTATGTTTTAAAATATCTGTATCCAAACAAACAAACAAAAACACAACAGTGGCTATAGAGGCACCGACTTATGAACCAGAAATATTTGGAGATCACAGTCTTTTGAAGAATTTGTAGGTGAAGTCCTTTCCTACTTCCTAAAATCCCAAATCTTGTCAGTTCTGGCTGTAGGCAGCTCTTCATCTGTCTCCTCTTCATTTATGCCACAGCCACCTGGCTCATAATGCTGTCTTTCACTTTCTTGGTCACTACACCAGCATCTCAGCGTCTGGTTGTCCTGCACACAGTCAGAAGGGTGACACTGTATGCAGAGATCAAGGCTGGTCTTGTCACTGAGCAAACCCCTTCAGCGGCTTCCCACTGTCTGTGAGATACAATGCACTCTGAGTGGGACATCAGACAGCATTGACCACCTCTCCTACACTTCCCAAGCAACCTCATGCCCAAGATTCTGAATACCTCATTGCTATATTCTGTTGAGGATATTTTGGTTTGTTTTGTTTGGGGAGGGGGATTTACCAGGAATCGAACTCAGGACCTTGCAGTTGCCAGGCAGGTGCTTGTGCCCCTGAGCTATATCCCTGGCTCATTGTCCAATTCTGTACATGCTCCCTCTGACAGAAATTCTTCTCCCTCCTCTACCTAAGAGCATATCCCGCTTGCCTCAGATGAACAAGTGTTTCCTCAGGGAAGATTCCCCACTCTGTTCTAAAGTTAAAGATTCCCTATTCCAAATTCTGCTGCTTCCACTTTCCACCTCTCCTACAGCCTCTAACAAACTTTATTTACAATACTTGGTTAACTTTGTCTTTCTGCTAATTAAGAATACAGTTACTACAGGACAACATTCATAACATGGATTCATCTGTAAGTCCAGCACAGTGAGTCGTATACCTTTCATACAAATATACACTATAAAGTATATAAAAAAAAAATGTGCTGTCACACTTACAGGAAGCACACAGCAGCGGAGCTATGACAATATCTCACAGATATAGGAGCTACTTCCTTGATTTGTTCACATCTACAAATGTTTGTGATGGGAGGTATGTTTGTATCTGTCAAAGTTCACAACTTGAGTGTTCATTAAATCGGGGACTGACTGCGGTCATATCTGCATGCGCCTTTCTGAGATACCTCAGCATGACGCCCCAGCATAGTTAATGGCCAATGGCTGGAATCATGGGTAAAATCAATACCTTTAATCCAAGGGTACACAATTCCATCATGTCATGCTCAAAAGATGATATGAAAAGAAATGAGAACTACATTTTGATCCATGAAAAGATTTTTTCTAGTACTTTTGAGGGAATAAAAATTGCAGTTTCTAAGTTTTACTTTTTTCAGAAAGACAGAACAATGCGATTTGAAGACATCCTTGTTCCTCCCCCCACACTCAAATCTTACTTTCGTTACCTCCGCACAGAGACAGCAACTCGAAGCTTCAAGGAAATATCTTTAGATATAGAACCCACAACTTCTTGCAAGTTGGTAATGAGAAACAAATACGAAAAGAAATGTCTCTTGCGCTCAAATTCATACCACTCACTGCAGCAGCCGCGGGATGTGGAAGACTCGCCCCTTCCCCGGGATCCTTGGAGCCAAAATGAAGGCTCCCCACAAGCACCTGGATCGCCAGCCAGGGGCAGCAGCAGAGTACAAAGGGCTCCAGGCACACGTCTGTGTCACCCAAGCTGAAATCCACCTCGGAAACATACACAGTACCATTCCCTTAGAGAAATATTAGTTCCACCCCACTGCTCTTTCTCGCACATCTCACCCCCCTACGTTGTCTTCTCTCCCTCAGTGCCGCATTTGCAATCTTTTTCTGTCCCTGGGAGGAGAGGCAAAGCAAATGCTACCACCATCACTTTGTGTTCCCCTGCGGAGGGCAGGAAAGACACTACGCACGTGGAAAACTCATCTGGTTCTAGTGGGAAAAGGTAATTTCGAAGATCACAGGAACCACGCACTTAGAGACGACACTGTGTACCTGTCAAACCATGGCCAAGCATGAGCCTGGGCTAGGTATTTCCTTCGCCTGAGGTTCGGGTTCTCATTTCTGAGACTTTGCCAAAGAGTCACTCATTGTGACTGAGTCCCGCATTCCAGACCGACACGTGACTTTCCTTATCCAGAAATAACACCATTCAAGTAATATATGTTTTCTTTCTTTTAAAACACAGATGATTAAAAACATACTTTGTCTTTTTTGGAGGAAGCATTGATAAAAGTTATCTGATTTGAAAGAGATCTGAATATTGAAATTTTTCCTCCCCTCTCTACCATCTCCTCTGGCAAATGCCCTGAGATGTACACAGGGTCCACACCATGGCTGTTCTCCTCAGGAGCCCTACTGAGAGAGAAAATGATATTTTTCCAGTGTCAACTATGAAAGCTAATAGGAGAAAATTCAGAATATTTCAGCAGTTTCTTACATTTACATCAACAGAAATAAAGCTAACTAGATCTCTATCTGCAAGAAAAAAGTACTACTTGGGAAATCATTTGTTAATTCTAGTGACCTAAAAATCTGGTTTTGAACTAATAATGTTTATTAGATGTTTCCCACTGCTCTGTATTATTAATTTATATGTTATTTCTTGGGTTACTTTGTTTATTATGCCTAGTTTTATGGATTTTTAAAGAGCTGAGTATATAGTTTTTCAGTTAATTAGGTCACTTTGTAATATTAGACTATAAAAGGCATTTTGAAAACAATAAAGAAAAACATTTGCCATGAATGATAACAGTCAAGTAAATGTTTTAATGATTTGATATTCTGGGAAAAAACAATCTTAAAAATTTTCATAACTGGATAAATTAATAAATATGGAAAGAAATATAACATATTAATCCATTAATTTCCTCTGAAAAGCAATACTTATCTCAATTTTTCCAATAAGAAAGTACATAATTTCAGCTAAAATGTATAGGGTACATTTTGAGATATTTGCCTAAACTATGACCCCTGCTTTGGAAACTACCCCACACCTATAGGTCATACTGAAAGCATGAGGGTGGACATCTGAATCTATATTACAGGACATATACACACAAATTCTTGAATATTAGGAACATAAACCTTTTCTTGAATGAGTCTACTTTTCAGAAATCAGTGGCACATATAGAAAAATTCAAGTTAGATCCAAATTAGCACTTAGAAGCTACAACATTGCCCTACACAGAACAAAAATATTACACCAATTTTGTTTTTTGTTTTTTTACTTTACCATATAGGAGAATTGAACATTGGTTAGCAGGTCATACAGTGCAAAGAGGGATAGCATAATCACAACGCAGCTCACTGCGTAGGAGAAAATACTGTATCCCTGATTTGTACCATTTGGTGATTTGTATGTGTAAATATTCCCACTGTGGGGTTTTGTTTGTTTGGCTGGTTGGTTGGTTGGTTGGTTGGTTGGCTTTTGCATTACTGGGGATCAAACCCAGGGGCAATCTACCAGAGCTACATTTGCAGGTCTCTCAATTTATCTTTATTTTGAGCCAAAGTCTCTCTCAGTCATAAGGGCTGGGTTTGCACTTGTGCTTCTCCTGCCTCAGTCTCCCCATTAACTGGGATTATATATGCATACTGCCACACCCACCCACCACGTCCAACATTACACTGCCACAGCACATCCCTAAGCATGGCAGTGAGAACACCTTCAACGTTCATGGAGCCTAGGCAAATCAGCTACATCGTACCCCTGGATGGATTCAGGCACAGAATATTGTAAGTCAAAATAACTAAACTAAGTCAAAATAACTAAACTGCAAATTATTGGTTGCTTCAACATACTTCTCAAATTGAATAATTAGCCCATGGTCACAGAGAAAGTGGCAAAGCATGGATTCTAATCCTAGTGGCCTGATATGAGAGAGTACTGTAGGCATCACACTGTGTTAATCACTACTATTACAAAGTAGCAGTGACCAGGTGCTTAAACAAAGAACATCTATTTCTCACAGGCCTGGAAGAAAAGACAGAATCCTCAAGATCTAGTAGTGTGTATCTCTCACTGAGCCAGACTCTTATGACAAGAACAGATGTTTGTCTCAATGCAGATCCAGCGGCTGCTTATGACTCCCTTTCAGGTTTGTAGACTGACTCCTCATTGTATTCTCACAGAGCAGAGGGCTTCAACACCATGATTTAATAATGCCCGCTAGAGGTCACATCGCCTAACACCAGCACCAGGGTGTAGGATTTCAATATGTGAATTGGGGGCAGGGAAACAGAACTACTCATTCCATACACTTATTAATTATGGAGTCTCTAACTTGACAAATACCTACTACTAAATAAGCTCTACCTTTACAAAACAGAAAAGTAAACAACAAGAAAATAAACTAAATATGCCTTACATTCAGTAGCCAACAGCTTTTTATTTTATTGAAGTCCTATGTTCAAAGTCAAAAACCAAAGAAGCCTGTTAGTTTCAGGAGAATCATGATCCCAAAACTAAGTATATGGCAGCTTATTAACTGCTGGCTTAATTTTTAATAACTCTAACTTACACCTACATCCCTACCACCACTGTATAGTTCATTTCAGTGTTTGACATGAATAATTATTCAATATTAGTGAATACATCATGTTCTTTTTCATTCTATACTTTTTCAAAAACTATTATAGTTCTGACTAAATTTCTACTCATCCTTTAATTTCCAGAAACATGCCAACACATCCAAGACTCCTACTCAAACTCTTTAGACTGAGTCATCACTACACTGTTGACTTCAGCCTTTCTCCTGCTATATGATATGTTACCATATGCTATGGTCACTTTAAGTTTATTCATCTAACTTTCCAACTAAAACTACCTGTCAGTGTCTAACACAGTACCTGATAGAATCAGTGTTCTCCAGATGGTCATTAAAGGAATACATCTATTGATTTTTAAAAACTGATGTCTTGATTGCCCTGGGGTACCTCGGCTGGCAAGAGGAGTATGAGTTCAGCTGCTCCCTTCCTCCATGGACCCAGGAGCCATGGTTAGAGAAGTCTAAGATCTCCCCCAAGTCTGAGACCTGCAGAAATGCCAGGGACATAGTAGGACCCTGGCTAAGGTGCACACCATGGACAGGCATAACTAGAGGCATGGAACTATCCAACATTAGGAATGTGAGCCAACAGGTGATCTTGAGCATTTCTTTTTGTTTTATTCTACTTATCCTCTTCCTCACTTTTGTCAGCTATCTTGCTTAGCTTTATAATAAGTTCATGTGAGTAAACATTGTATCTTCTCTTCCTG
>PVLD010004349.1:29889-79757 GCA_004027595.1 Dinomys branickii
ACACACACACACACACACACACACACACACACACACACACACACACACACACACACACACACACACACACACACACATAGAGCAGGGTAAAGTCACTCTACTAAGTGAAAAACCATTGCATACAAGTTCCTGGTATAAGTTGGATTACATTTCTGTATTCCTTTCTCCAACAGCTATAGATATCAGGCCAGTAGTCACCAAAGTTTGTCAGTTGCCAGGGTGCATTTCAGTCTATTGTCATTGCCAACTGAACTACTTTAACTAGGATGTCATACATGATATAATCACTTTTTCCCCCTATATGACAACATTGTGATTATAAAGAATCAGAACCATCATCATAGTCCAGTAACAAAACAATGAGCCCTAAGTCAAAGAGCAACTCCTCAGTCATAATATATTGAGCAGTTAGATTTTCAGGATAAAGAACAAAAACTACCTACATCTAGAAGACATCCAGAACAGACACCTTCTAGTAAAGCTTAACACCAGTGAAAAAAACCATCTAACTTAAGAAATCTACAAAGATCAACACATAAAACAAAATTAAAATAAAAAATAGAAAATGAAAAGATGAAGAAGCAAAATACAATCCCAAACACTCAGCACACCCATGACAAGTCCAGAGCATGAAGAGATAGAGAAAATCAGAAACCGACAAATGGAACTCCCTAAAATGGTAGCAGAAGTGAAAAAGCAAATAGAAGAAATCAGAGAAAAAAATAATCTCTATGATGCAAAAAGAAATAGCTATCAAAATAAAAGACATTAAAGAAGATACAGATAAACAAATAGAGGACCTCAGGAAAATGATGGAAATCATGAATGCTAAACAAAGACAAGAAATGGAAACAATGAAACAGATCCAAAGAGAAATGAAGGAGATTAGAAACTCCACTGAAAGTATATGCAGCAGACTGAATGAAGGGGATGATAGAATATCAGATCTACAAGACAGGAACATGACTGATGACCAAGAAAAGAAAGATATCTTTAAAATTACAAAAGACCATGAAAAATCAATCCAACAACTACAGTATGAAGCAAAGAGGAAGATTGATTGGAATCAGTGAAAAACCTGGAGACAGTGCAAAGCCATCAAAAACTTCACAGAAATAATGGCAGAACACTTCTCAAACATGGATCAAGTATTTGACATACAAATAAATGAAGCATATAGAACTCCATAGAGTCATGATCCAAATAAATCTACACCAAGGTATATAATAATCAAGATTCCAGAAATTCAGCACAAGTATACAATATTAAAAGAAACTATACAAAAGAAACAAATTATCTATAAGGGAAAGCCCATCAGAATCACAGCAGACTTCCCACCATAAATGCTCAAATCAAGGAGAGCTTAGAGTGAAGCATTTCCACCCCTAAAGGAGAATAATCTTCAACACAGATTGATATATTCCACAAACTATCTTTCAAAATTGATGGAGAAATAAGATACTTCCGTGACAAAGAACAACTGAAGAAATGTATGACCACCAAACCAGCTCTACAGAATGCTCTGAAGGACATGTTAAAAGAGATAATGTAGCCCACAACCACATCAACACCAACATAAAGAAGCCACCAGGCAGGACAAGCAATTAAATGGAGAAGAAAAACAAGGAACCGATAACAGGAAAATAACATGAAAAAGAAAAGCCAACACATAACACTTAAAACCATCAATATAAATGGTCTCAACTCACCAATCAAAAGAAACAGACTTGCAGAAGGTTTTAATAAGCAAGATTCAACAATATGTTGCATACAAGAAATACATTTAGCCCCCCAAAAAATTCAGACAGTAAAAGTCAAAGGATGAGAAATAATTCTCAATGCCACAGGAACCCAGAAAAAAGCAGGGATGCCTAGTCTGCTTGCAAACTTTGAGTCAAAACTGATCAAGAGAGACAAAGAATGTCACTATATACTTGTTAAGGGAAAACTCCAAGAAGAGATAACGATAAAAAAATACTCATGCATCATAGGTTCACCGAACTACATAAAATGAATATTAACATACATGGAAAACCAAATAAACACTCACACAATTATAGTGGGAAACCTTAATACCCCATTCTCATAACTCAACTACTCAAAAATATCAACAAATATTAGAATTAAACCAAGTCTGTGGACAAATGTTCCTGGTAGATGTCTACAGAGTGTTCTACCCCAAAATATCAGACTATGTATTCTTTTCAGCTGCACATGGGATGTTCTCCAAAATAGACCATATATTAGCCCACGAAACATGTTTAAGTAAACATAGAGGAACTGAAATCATCACATGCATACTATGGAACCATAGCACGATGAAACTCAAAATCATTGGCAAAGAATATCATGAAAATTACATTAACACATGGAAATTAAACAACACCCTTCTGAACTAGCAATGAGTTACAGGAGAAATTAAAGACAAAATTAAACAGTATGTACAATTAAAGGATAATGCCAACACAACATATCAAAACTCATGGGACACAATCAAAGAAGTCCTATGAAGGAAATTTATGGTGATGAACGTATCAGGAAAACAGGATGAGCTCAAATAAACAATTTAATGTTAAACCTCAAACTTCTAGAAAAAGAACAAATCTAACCCGAAGCTCATACAGAGGAGGAAATTATAAAAAGCAGAAATTGATGCAATAGAGACTAAGAAAACAATGCAAAAAAATCAATGAATTAAAAAGTTGGTTGTTTGAAAGTATAAGTAAAGTTGATAAATCCTAGCCAACCTTACCAGAAAAAGAAAAAACACAAATCTCAAGCAAATAGGAAAAAAAGAAAGAAAGAATGAAAGAATACAAGGATAGCTGGGATAATTGAACTGCTAATGTCTATTGGTTTATTGAAAGGAACAGTTCATACTTAAATCTTTTTTCACCAATTTTGCATGCTTATATGTGGTAATCTGAACAACTAATCTGAAGACCACAATATGAAATATAACAACCATTGTTGAATTCCTACAATCTTGATTAGTGAAACTCTATCATTTCTAATGTTCTTTTTATTATTTTTATTCTTCTTAATTGTTTGATCAGTCTTGCATTCTTACATCTGGTAATCTGAGCAACTTCATTGATTCACCATTCAACACTACAGGAAATGTGGAGAATTAATCCCACTAATGGTGAAACTCATTAAACAAATTAAAAGGGGAGCAGTTCTTCCAAAATCATTCCTGAAAGCAAGTACTAACCTGATTCCAAAACTAGAGAATAACCCAACTGAAAAAACAAATATAAACAATCTCCTCCATCCTCTGAGGATTGGAAAGAAATTGTTGTACTTTTATATAATGGAATATTACTCAGCTATAAAGATAAACTTGAGGCTTTTGTAGGTAAATGGTCACAACTAGAGACCATACTCATAAGTTCCAGACCTGCATGTGTAAACAATGTATTGTATCACTAGTGTAAGAACCTGAAAGAGTGAATAAAAACTAGGAGGTATGATAGACATTGTGAAATGAAACAAAAATGCTCAAAAGTGAGGGGCGACTGGAGTGTGGGAAAGGAGAAGGAAAAGAAGGGGAAATTGCGTATGTATGTATATACAGGATAGCTAACAGTTGTAGTAGCGTCTTCTATTGCTTTACTGATTAAAGATTAAAGATTACTTGTTTGATTGCCAGATGTAAGAATGCAAGACTGATCAAACAATTAAAAATAAAAAGTAAACATTAGTAAAGTTAAAGATTACTTGTTTGATCAATATTGCATGTCTCTGTTTCTTTTCCTGAGAAACCACTTTGAAGGTATCAACATAACACAACTATTGTTAATTTCCTACCACTTTGTCTGTAACTTTGAACCATTTGTATTGTTCTTATGCTATTTTGTAAACAGATGTCTGTTTGTTAATGTTTTCTTCTTTTATTTCTTAAAATAAATTATTAAAAAATCTCCCTTATGAACATAGATGCAAAACTCCTCAGTAAAATGCTGTCAAACAGAATAGAGCAAGTCATCAAGAAGATTATACACCATGACCAAGTGGGATTCATCTCAATGATGCAGGGATGGTTCAACATACACAAATCAATAAATATAACATACCATATCACTGAGCCAAAGACAAAAATTGCATGATCATCTCAAAAGATTCAGGAAAAGGATTTGACAAAGTCCAACACCCATTCAAAATAAAAATCCTACAGAAAATTGGAATATATGGCCTTTACCTCAATCTTATATAAGCCATCTATGATAAACCAATAGCTAACATCAGACTATATGGTCAAATCCTGAAAGCTTTCACTCTAAAATCAGGAAGATAAGGCTCTCCATTACCACCACTCCTATTCAATATAGTTCTGGAAAAATTAGCAAAAGCAATTATACAAGAGAAAAATATACAAGGAATAAAGATAAGAAAGGAAGAATTAAGTTATAATTATTTTCAGATGACATGATGCTCTATATAAAAGGCCCCAAAAACTCCACCAAAAAATTTATATTTAGTATACAAATTCAGTAGTGTAGCAGGATACAAAGTCAATGCTAAAATCAATAACATTCCTATACATAAGCAAAAATACTCAGAGAGAGACAGAAATTAGAGAAAGCCCACCCTTCACAGTGGCAGTTAAAAAAATGAAATACTTAGGAATCAATCGAACAAAAGATGTAAAAGATCTGTACAGGGAAAATTATAGTAACCCACAAAAAAGGAGATTAAAGAAGATATCAGAAAATGAAAGATATCCCTTGCTCTGTATAGGAAGAACCAACACAGTGAAAAGAGCCATACCCCGCAAAACTGCTGTATAGCTTTAATGAAATCCCAGTCAAAATACCATTAGTATACCTTACAGAACTAGAGAAAAATTCCTAAAATTCATTTGGAATCAGAAGATACACAGATGATCAAAAGTAATTCTGGGCAACAAAGACAAGTCGGGGGGGGGCGGGGTGCATCAAAATCTCAGACCTAAAATTATACTACAAAGCTACTGTGATAAAATCAGTATGGTATTGGTTACAAATAAGGCCTGAGGATAACTGAAAGAGAATAGAAGATGTAGACCCAACCCCAAATGCACTGAGCATCTCATCTTTAAAAAGGGAGCCAAACACATTCACTGGAAGAAATATAGTCTCTTTTATAAACGGTGCTGGAAAAAGCTGGCTTTCCAAATGCCAAAGACTAAAACTAGACCCATGTCTATCACCATACACTAAAGTCAAAATGGATCAAAGATCTAAATATTGAAACAGTAACACTAAACCTATTTGAGGAGAAATTAGGTAGAAATCTTAAAGACATACATGTAGGCAGAGAGTTCATTAATAAAACCCAAATTGCATGGGACGTACTTCAAAGAGTCAACAACTGGTATCTCATCTTATTTAAAAGCTTTTGCACATAAAAAAATCACCAAAAGAGTGAAAACACAGCCCACAGAGTGGAAACAATTTTCGCCAGCTATCCCTCAGACAAAGGACTTCTATCTAGAATGTATAAAGAACAGAAAAATCAGCCCCCTCCAAATTCAAAGACCGAATCCAAAAACGGGCACCTGTAATGAATACTGAAGATAATTAAGATAGTTATACAGCTAGTGTCTTTCAGTTCATTGAAAAGAAAGGTTTGGGCTCATATTGTTTGGACAAGATATCATATCTATATCTTGTACTCTCCTATGAAGTACTATATCTTGTACTCTGCTACTACAAAGACTGTGAGGATAACTACCACAAAGACAACAATATGCAATGTATTCATTATTGTAACTCTCCCACTAATCTGTTTTGGAACTCTATTTTATTATTTTTTCTCTTTAAAATTTCAAAAATTAATAAAAATTGACATCTTTCCTATAAAGAAAATATGCATTATTTTAAGCCCAAATGAATAAAATTGGGATAGATCACTATAAATAAAAAGCAAAATTATTGATTTTCTTTCTCTAAAATTAGCAAATTAGAAGAATGTTTTTATAATTGCTGCATTTTCAGAATCATCATTTCTTCTCACAGTTTTCCAGGGATAATACCAGAGTTTTACCTATGATGCTCTAATCCTGCATGATCCACTTTCACCACAACCTGAAACTTTATCACTAGAATAGTCCTCTGGTAATGTTTATACAGAGATTTAATTCATGCTTTTAAATGATACTTAAAGACACTACTATTCAATAACATGAGTAATTAGTCTACAATTATACAAACTAATTTTCCTAAAATAACATCCTGTAAAAGTATGTATCAGTGCTAATAAATTAAATGACAAAAGCCCTGATAGAAAGTTCCAATTCTTTGTTACTCCATTCCATAGAGAAATAAGAAAGCCTCAAAGAAATTAAATAACTTGTTCAAGAAGACCTTGGACATAGGCTCAGGTTAGTTCAGCAACCTTCTCATTCTTAAATGTTGAATAACCTTTCTGTCTCCTATTTTTTCCTCACCATCTTCCTTAGACAAAATGCAAAGTTAGCAGAAAGTATCAGAGGATGCAATGATAGACATGCTGCCATTCCAAAAGTAACTGCTAATTCCAGTTACTGAAACTCACTCTTGACCTTGAGAAAGTCAATTTACTCTACTGTCCAAAATTAAAACAGTAATTATTATTAGAACATTTTAGTAAGTCTGATTTTAAACAATAAACACCATGTATAAATATTTTATATTTAAAGTCCAAAATAGTTGCTAAGCATAAGAGGAATTTCACCTGGTCAGAGTTTTTATTTTATTATCATCTTTTGGACAGAATACCATCTACGTAATCCAGACATCAGTGATTATCATGGATATAAATAAATACATCTTTTTGCCTATTGTAACTGAATAGATGACCCCCAACAAACTAAACTGACATTTCTAATGTCCAATTTATTGGATGTGGAGCTCAACTACTTCCTATTTCCCTGATCTGAGCAAAAAGGAGCCATGTCTCAGAAACGTTTAGTAAAAAAAAAAAGGAGATGTGAAATGTTTTCATTTTTATAAATGACTTGCCTGTACAATTCTCTATTATATATTAAATGGCTCCTCTGATTTGAAGAACTTCCAAGCTGAACCTACAAGCCTGCTGTGCTGCCCAATATAAACAGTCATTGGACAGAATGAAGAAAGTCATTCCATCTTCTCTTTAATCTTTGTGCTTCTGTCTCTGCCCCTTTCCCATTCAAACATAGAATGAACTTTCAATGATCAGTCTTAGCATTTCTGTAATGCAATGCTTCTTCCTAGGAAACTCAATGCTTTATAAACCGAGCAGCGATGAAAATGTGCATCAGCAGCTGATTAACTTCCTATCAATATATCTAGATCTGCTTATTTTTCCTACAGAATTCAAAAACATCGAAAATGTCCAAAGTACAGCTGCTAACCTACATCCCTTAAGGGAAGAGGGAGAAACACCTTTTTCCTATCAGTTCTTCCAGGCTCATAAGGCAAAGCCAGCCTTAATTCAAGCTAATAAAAATGTTCCAAGTATGTGCAAAGCTGGAAGGCTAGAAAGCTCAGTCAAGCAAGTTTGATTTTTAAAGCTGCAGAAATCTGAAGAACTTAGTGGCCTAATAAAATACCTACCACTGGGACTGACGTGTTTATGCCCTTGAACGTGCACTTTGTGATGACACAGATAGTTTCTTCACTTGAGTAACTGTATCTATGCTTTCACCTAGCTTTGTCAAGGAATTTTTTTATTCCTCAGCACTGCTTGGATCAATAGTAGTTCAGTATCATTCATGATTAGTGCAGAAGTCTTCCTTCTCTTTGCTGGACTGTAAGGCCGATAGAGATGAGAAGATTGACTTTAGTTCTATTAACTCATAACAGAGATTAAAACTAATGTTATGCTACAAAAATAGGCTTTGCAATTGCTGATGCCTGACACTGTTCACTTAACTTTGTCCTCCCGTTTCTCTGTACATGGCTGTCATTGTTCCAAAATTTCCCCACCTGTTAAACCCTCATACACATCCTCTCACTGTTCATGAGATGAAACTTTTAATGAGAAATAGTCCATATGATTTGAACTTTCTCAGTTTTTCATCCATCCATTGTTCTATACATGCAGAACAATTTTCCCCTCCCTCTAAAATTAAACCAGATCCAATCCCAGCCCTTCCCAGAATCCACTCTTTAGTTTATTTCTCACTTGATCTAGAAATTATGCCTTCCATTTGGACTAGGTTCATGTCCAATTCCTAAGCCTCAAGCCTTCCTTTGACCTCAAATTCATTTAACATCACTGTTTTCTCTCTCCTGTTTCCCTTTGTACATTTATGCTTTTTAAAAATTACAATGGGAACCATTTTTAATTTAAACCATTTTTTGTTTCCTTTATAAATCACAGAGGAAAAATGAATATTAAGAAAAAAAGACATGTTGACATCTCATGATCCAGGGACTACTAGTGTCATTCTTTGAAGCAAAGATACATATGTAAAAAGAATTCATAAAAATGAATCAAATACAGTAAGCATATGTATCACTGAGAAGTATTTATGAAAGTCTTGCCATGTCAATAGAAGTGAATCTCCATCATTAAAATGGTCATATTTTATTCATAGTAATATTTAGATAGATCACAGATATCTGATAGCCATTTCTTATACTACATATTTAATTTTCTTCTATTGTAAACAAGGCTATGCTAGAGGCTTTTCTTCTTTGCACACTTGTTTGATAACTTTATAGTATCCTTTAAGGACCACTTTTGGGAACGTTTCTGAAAGAATAGCACACTGCCTGTGGGTGAACTCTATGATCTCAGCTCCCTAGCTATTAATGTAGCTTTGATCACCACTGCTTTAGTAAATTTCTCCTTCAAAACGAATTGTGACATTTGAATGATCAAGTAGTTTTCACCTTAGTTTTTTACCTTCTTATCTAAGCATGATTTGAATAAGGCCATTTCCTCCTTTTCAAACTCTCTCCTTTAAGCATGTCCTCTACATTACAATCTGAATTTACCTTCATCACGCTTGTCTTTCTGCGCACTTGTCTTTTCCCTCCTTCCACAGAAGTATAGAAGTCCCCATTCCTTTCCCTAGGTTGGTTTTCACTTCATCCTCCTTAAATTGGTAGTCTCACCCATGCTGCTGTGCCTGTCAATTCTGATTAAACTGTAACTTCAACCTCGCTTCTCTATGTATTTCCTGCTTCTTTCTGGGCATGTTTACCCTTATGTCTCACGGATAACAAAAAGTTAACAGTTAAAACTTGGACTCTACTTAGGCCTTAACTTGAGCCCTTGATGAGTTTCTTACTGCTCTTCATGCCTCCATCAGCTTCACAAGCTTTTGTGTTTAAATTTCCCAGCCCTCTCTACAGCTATCACTAAACCTTACTGGTTCTGACTGAGCAAAGCGTGCCCAGAATTCCTGCTGGGTGTAGTTCTGTTACTGACCCTGCATTTCTTTTTTCCTGCCCCTTTGTCAGTGGAGGGACCAGCAAGGATTCTGCTTCACCAGGAAATGTATCTAACACTGACTTGGGATTCTGGGTCTCTGCTATATCTCTACTCACCCTCCCCAACTGTTCCAGGACTAGGTGAGGAGAACACGAACACGTGGCCGAAGCCCACTAACAGGACTGTAGAAGAATCTGTGATCTTTTCAGTGCTCAGCTCTCAGACCAGGAAGACGGGAAGAATGACGGTGGAACTACGTGAAGGCCCTGGGCACAGTTTCGTTCCAGTTTTTCACTTTGATTTTGATTTTTGTCAAAATCAGGACAAGGAGAGATGTCTCTAAGAATCGCAACAGCGTTGCTGCCAACAACAAAGTTGACATCGCCACTGCGAAGGTGGCTGGCGGGGTGGGGGAATGTGACAGCATTAGAAAATGCAGGGACAGCCCTTGTAGAAGGGAGCAGTGGCAGATGTGGCTGTGGTGTTGGTGATGTACCAAGGTGAATGACATGTGCAGGAGGCAATGGAGATTCCAGCATTACCTGGGCAAACGCAGAAGGGGTGGCAAAGGGAGAGTTAGCCTGAACCTCTGTGCCATGACAAGGTCCCACCACACCAGAACCTGACATTCTTATTCCAGCAACTTGCCTCCTTGGGATGTCCCCACAAAACAGGCAGCCCCAGGCACCACACAAGGACCACAAAGAAAGGACAAAAGGCTTGCTGAAGTTTGGGAACTTTAGAACTGGCAAAGGATTTGGAAACTTCTTCTAAAGTAGAAGTCAATTAAGATGTTGAAACGAAAAGCAGCATTCACCACGAAATCGATGTGGCATGCTCTCCATACAATGTCATTTCAGTCTATTGTAAGGCAGGTTTGAGATGGATCGACATACCCTACCCTTCCCATTCGACTGACTTGCTGTAAGAGTATTCGGTAGGCTCCACTTCTCTGAAAATAGCTTTTTCTTTACAAATCCTTTAATAAATATTCACGAGAAGGAGTTCATTGAAAATCCCCCCGGATGTGAAGCTAATTAGCTGCTGATACCTAAGCTTAGCATTTAGCTCTCTTGTACCAAAAAGGATTCTTTTAAAGGTGTTTGTTTTGAATGTAAAAGATAAACTGGAAAGAAGTATGGATTAAGACCTCAAAATTGTCCTCTCAAAGGATCCTTTCCCTTTTATCAAAAGACAAAGGCGATAAATAGAAAAAATCAAACTATTTGGGGAGTTACAGAGTCCTTCAGGAATAGAGTATTTCTCACTATTTTTACTGTTGTCAGCATTTTAAACTGCTAATTTTTCCTCTATGGGTCCTTAAACACATCAAAAAATTAGGAGTCTGAAAACTTTAATAATTTAAAGGTTAATTTCCCCAAAAAAGGGTTTTATTTCTATTCAGCTTTACTTTCCTATAGTATATTATTTAAACATAAAATTTGATCTCTCTGGGCACAAGCCAATGGGTGTAGGTCTGCATTGCCATTTGCACTTAATTATCCAAATAAACTAAAAAAAATATGCTGTAACATTTCAAGATTGTATAGTTTTTTTAAAAACTGTTAATGGAGGCTATTAGTTAATTTTACCTTTTCTCCCTTAAAATTATTTATGACTTTGCTCATTGATTGCCACTATGACCTCGTCTCTGCAAAGGCAGCATCAGTGAGGACTGAAGCTTGTAATGAGTTAGACGCCATGTCTTCTTAAAGCCACACAATGTTTTCCTCATATGCAGCCCTTAGCCCAGAGAAACCCCTCATTTATCACTCCCTTGTGATTCTAGACACCTCACAAAATGCAGTGGATATTTGTATGAGAACTTCAGCTATCAACCCCATTGGTGCATCTAGACAGAAAGGTTTATCATCAAAAAATATTAGAACCATTTGGTCTATATAAACCAATTTAGCTTAGCTCATTATTTTACCCCACTGAGTACCAATCATTTAGTGTCCTATAACAGTAGCGTCAGAAAGCTCATTAGTCCCCTTAAAAAAGAGAGGAAATGGACACGGCAAAGCCAAACACTACCATCATTGCAACTCAACAGCCAAGTGTACATCATTCAAAGTCAAGGGAGTTAAGCTTTGATGTGGTGCTTCTCCCAACAAATCCTCGGTTGCAGAATATCACCGCAAGTCTTCAAATCTGGCAGTCAGCACACTCCTCTCACACTGGTAAGGATGTTCTAGAAATCAATGATATTATGTTGATGAGAACTTGTTAATTTTATTAATACTGTATATTTGGGGGGGACTATTGAGAGCCATGCTCCTTGTCAGTAAGTTTATGCAGTACGGTAAAGTGTGAGACAAAACTAAGACTGTCTCCTGTCATCATTATATCCATTGTTTATCATGCTTCTATTTCTCAGACAGTAATAAAATAAATTCAAAATTTTTCCATGCTCTTGGTAAGAGAAAAGGTTTTTATTCTCCTACTTCAAACTGTCATGAATTAATAATGCTTTGGGGCATGGGGTACACGGTCTGTAACCCCAGCACTCGGAAGACTGAGGTAGGAGGATCTCAGGTTCTATACCAACATGGGCAACTCCAAGTCTTAGCAAAACTGGGTCTGAAAATTAAAAAGAAATAAAGGCCTGGGGATATATCTCAGTGTGGAAGCCCTGGAAATGATCCTCAGTACAGCATTAAAAAGACAGGATGAATGATGCATAATTTGTTGGATGATTTGAATTCTTATAAGAACTAGTCTTCATTTAATAATGTGCTGCAGTTAAGCCTGTCCTTTTAAACATAACCCCCTTCTCCCGAAATGCTGTAGGGCATACATTGCATCGGCTAAAATGTGGGCAGTACAGTACTGTCTCAGGTACTTTTCTCTTGTGCTCACTTCAGCAACACACATACTAAAAAATTAGTCACCTTTCTCATTGTTAAGATAAATTACTCAGTACCCAAACATAAAGGAGGAAACGTTTATTATGACTCACAGTTTGTGGAGGTTTCAGTTCATAGTTGGCTGGCTCAACACAGGGTGGCATGGCAGAGGGGCATCAGAGAGGAGACACAGTTCATGGCAGGCAGAAGGAAGGTTAGCAGCAATCAGCAATCAGCAAGTAGCCACTAAAAAGCAGCTGAACCTCTTTCTGGGCCTTATATCTTATCTAAGCTACCCAAGTTTCGGGAGGAGAGCTCTCACACCCAGAGCAGGACAGCCTTAATTCCAGCATCGCACCACCAGCAAAACCCAGTATCCTACACCTTAGGTCCAACTACATCTGAAAAGCCCCACATATGACCACAGGAGGCTCTGGACAGATATCTCGACAGAAGCCGTAACAAGTACATCTAACAGAAGAAGCAGTCATACATCCAGGAGGAAAAACAATGAGACAGAGAAAAAAAACCTACAGGCAAAGAAAATGAACATGACTTAAGAATGGTTGTCAGACTCTGATGACAGCATCGGGGACCATCAGTTTTATTACACTCATAATTCAGGGTTTTTTAATAATTTAAATTAGTTCCTATTGGGCATCATTTCACTGGAACTCTACTTAGTCACAGACTCCAGATTACACTTCCTCAGATGTGTGTTATACCAATTATAATTAAATTATAAAAATAACATGAATACCAGAACATAAAATTGTTACTTTAATATACATTCAAATTGTTGTTTACTTCTTTATATTGGTCATCTGGGGGAGATGGTAGGTTTATTGTAATGCTTTGAGCAATACTCAGAGATTCTTTTTAAAATCACCCTTTGGCATTGCCTTGAAAGAGTACAGCATGTTCTATTTAACATCCTCGGTGGGAGCAAATTTCCATCTTTTGAAGTTGTCCTGTGAATACATTTGCAGATCCTGTTGAGTGATAATATTTGGAGTCGTTTTTAAGATTCAATTTAGATCTAAAAAATTACAGATTTGTATCTATTTATGGAGCATAAACTATATGAAAGGCTGGGTACACAAAAATGCAAAGTAGGGTCCTAGGCTAACAGAGCCCATTGTCTCAAAGGGAGGACAGCTTACCCACAGGTGATCTCAACCTTACAAATACAGGGCTGTGTGCGCCTAACACAGAGGGATGCTCAGTTCAATATACAGTCTCGAGATTCAGCAAGATGGGTTCCTGGGGATGAAGATGCCTAAACTGAGATTTAAAGGATGAACAGGAATTAGAAGAAAAGGTGCAGAAAAGACGTTTAAGTATGAAAAATTGTGAGATTAAAGGAAGCTTAATAGATGGGTTTTTTAAAAGTTCCAGAAGCATTGTAGCATAAAACGCAAAGGACGGCCAGATTAGGAAGAGCAGACTAGAAAAGCGAAGAAAATGGGAGCCGAAAGGCAGGGTGGTGCCCTTCCTTGTTTAAGGCACCTACCCTCAAAGGTGTTCTAAAGGTAAGCCAGAGAATAAGGTTAGAACTGTGCTTTGAACAGCTTGCTCTGAAGTAACCATTCCCTTGTTTCTAGGTTAAGGGAAGAATAACACTGAGAGGGTGAGAGCAGCGATGGTGAGGAAATGTGAGTGGATAAATTAAATGATAATTAGAAAGCAAGCTAGCAGGGCATAATCACTCATTTGATTTGGTAATGAGGAACAGAGAAAGGAATTTTCAGGGTTGTGCCTTCAGTACCAACTAAGACCTGGAGCAGCATGAAGCACATCTGGTTGGGTAATGGAAAGAGACTGAAAAGGGTGTTTCATGAGCCTAATCTGAGTGCTCAAATTAAAGGGAAACCAACACCATTCAGAAAGAGACAAAGTATCCAGGAGGACACCAGAGGTGCCATCCTGCAGCGTTTCTACTTAGACAAAACGACATGCTGACATTAGCATGTTGCTCAGAAAACTAAGAAATACCTGCTAATAATATTAAATATCCACTCTCAAAATGGAAGCTAATGTAAATGCTATTGAGGCACAAAGGCATCTGCACTGGTCAGAATGAGATATGCTTGCCAGAGGGAGTCACCAATGATATGGTGACAATAATATCAAAATCACATCATACACTGTTTCACATGTGCTTAAATTCATTATGTGGATTGCTCTGTGGGTGTACCCATGCTTCAGTGAACCACAAAAAGTAGGACTGCACATTTTCAAGTCGCATTTGTTGTCTTTGCTGTCTTTACAAAGTCATAATTCCTTTTCATACTGGTGTATGTATTAGCTTTATTCAGACCAAATATCTGACCATACGCAACAAAAAAGAAGAAAGGTTTATTCTCACTCATAGTTTAAGAGATCTCAGTCCATGGTTGACTGGTGCAAAGATTTTTTAAAAAGCACGGCAGAAGAGCAGGACCAAGGAAAGCTGTTGCACCCAAACCAAAGGGTAGTGAAAAGGAAAGGCCAGAGCTAGAGGCTACCTTCTCCTGAGGCATGCCTCGAGTGACCCACCTCCTCAGGCCGTGCCCCATTCCTAACAATACATTCAGGTTTGAGCTCATCCATCAATATTGTATACTTACCCCATGATCCAGTCACCTTCTGAAAGCCAAAAGGCACATGTGAGGCTTTGGAAGGACGTCTAGATCAAAACTATAACACTATATCTAGATGTGCCAGCTCAATAATCTCATCACAAAATGAGATTCTGATGGGCAAAGAGGCAAAGAGCTCTCAGATTATCTGCCCAAGGTGCAACAGGCTGAAGAGCACTGGTTGAACAGTGTCAGTCATGTCTGCCTAAATCCTACAAAGTGCAGCAATGTGAAAAATAAAAAAACAGTACAAAACAAAGGTTTAGCTGTGATGCAGCAACCACAGGTAATTCTTTCTATTCATTTACTGTTAGTTTTTGGTTTGGCCATAATTTAATAGTTTTAGTAGCACTTAGAAATAAAAACACGGATATGACTTTATTTTAAAAGCTTATATCTCATAGGTATAAAGGAGCCAAAATAGCTTCCACTTAGATGTAGATTTAGAGACTTCTAGATGCTTTGAGGTTACTTTGTATTTTCAAACATAATATAACATCAAGTTATCAAACCACTGGGCATCTGTTGAACTGTACCTTTTATAGTTATGTCATAAGCAAAATGCTTTCAGGAAATTAAATTGAAAAGAGTGCAGTGGTTACTCTTTAATATTGAGAAACACCAAGCAGAAGATTTTTAAAACTTAAGGTCAAATCATCTGTACTGATCATGTAATTGCTTTATTACAATTAAGGAGCTAATTATTTGGCAAAAGAAAATGTATGCACTCATATATACAAACACACTAAAAGTTTAGAACTAAATTCAAGAGCATTATGCCAAGGTAAATAAGTCAGATTCAAAGTTAAATATCACCTGGTTTCCCTTACATGAGAAACCCCAAATATACTAAGTGAAGGAATAAAATAAATGAGAAATGATAGGAAACTAGAAAGCAGGCTCTTAGAGACATAAAAGGGGATGGGGAGGAAAGGGAGAAGAAATAAAAGAGATTGAAAATTAACAAGATCTCATATAAGCTTGTATCCATTCTCTAAAATAAACATCACTGTTGATACAAACATGTACCACTTTAAAAAGAAAAAAGAACTAGAAAAAAGAAAACTACCACAAAGGCATAACTAAGGTGAGCAAAATACAGCCCACTGCCTTGAGAGAGCTCAGTATCAGACTTTTCTAAAAGTTATTTTATTGGTTGAAGATATAGAACAAAAACCACATATATAGTCTGAGATTTAATAAGGATTGATGAGAAGAGAAAGTGGTAAATATATATCTATATCAACATAACTAACTGACCAAGTAATACAATAGTAAAATACCTATGAGTAAAAAGCAAACAGCAGTATATGTGCACCCATGTTTATAGCAGTGCACTTTGTAATAACTAAATCTTGGAAACAACCCAAATACCCATCAATTGAGGAATGGATTAAAAAGATGTGGTATTTTTGTACAATAGAGTACTACTCAGCTATAAAGAAAGATAAACTTGAAGCTTTTAATAGACGCAACTAGAGACCAAATTCATAAGTGAAATAAATCAGACCCACACGTGTGAACATCATAGTATCTCCCTAGTGTAAGAACCTGAAAGAGTAAATAAAATCTGCAAAGTACAACAAATGTTCCAAAAGCAAAAGGAACTGTTCAAAAGGAAAGAACAACTGGGATGAGGGAAAGGAGAAAAGAAAGAAAGAAGGGAAATAGATATAGAAAGACAGACAGACAGACATGAGAGCTAAGATAATTGTACTGTTGATTTCTGCTGGTTTATTGAAAGGAACAGTTAATGCTTTAAAAATTTTTGAACAATTTTGCCTCTTTATATCGGCTCATCTGAACAACTAATTTGAAGACAAGCAATATAACAACCATTGTTGAATTCCTACCATCTTGTTTTGTAAAGTTCTGTATCATTTCTAATGTTTTTTATTACTTTTTATTCTCTTTTTAAAAATATGATAAAATAAAGGCCAATCTGAAAGAGGAAAAAAAACAAACAGAAGTGAAGTAATGGTCAAATAGGAAGTACCTCAGATACAGGAGACCCTGAGTTGAAGGTTGTATAATCTTCCGTTTGGGTGGGTAAGGTTAAACAAATTGATTAAGTCTGACTTTAATAAGACAATTTCAGTATACTTATGTCTAGGTCAAATATCGTCCTACAAAAAGATAAATCATATATAACCAAAGGGGAAAAACAATGAGAACAATAATATATTTAAACATACAAAAAAGACAGAGAAAAATTGTTGAATGTAAAGAACAAATGTTAACCAAGTGAACTGTTTACATTTCTAGTTAACTAGAAATGTTAACCAAGTGAACTGCATGTATAACAGATGAACAGCATCAGAGGCAAAAGTGTCACATATAATAACTTCTAGTCATTAGGAAAATACAGTTACCATAACCATATGTATGCCTAAAAACATATTATGAAACATAAAAAAAACTCAAAAGAACCACACAGAAAATATATAGGAGCTCCTCTTTTTGTGAAAAATGGAAACACACATCACCTTCTAACTATAAGCAAACAAATAAGAAATATGTAAAACAACTGATCAACTTAATTTGAAACTTTGCCCAAACTCACGAATAAGCACATATAATGTAGCCATTCTGATATATATATTAATGAAACTAAAACAGAGTATGTATTATTCTTAACCACAAATATATAAAATATTGTCAAAAATATTTGAAATATTGGAATTCAATTAAAAAGTAAATATATTTAAAGAAATATACATAGATCATATATTCTCTAAAATCAGTGACATATCAGAAACAAAAAATTGATAAATAAAATAGATGTGTTTATAATGGAGAGACTCACTTTCATCCATGAGTCAAGTAGCCACAAGGATGGTTCTATGGACTGAATTTTAACCCCCTAAAAATTCAGGTTCTGAAGCTCTAACCACCAAAATGATGTTGTTTTGAGATGGACCATCGGATTTTAGGGAGGCTGTAAGGGCAGGGGCCCTCCTGGTGGCACCAGTGTCCTGACAACACAAACACCACAGGTTTATTTGCTTTCTTGTTCAGTGATACCTAACAGTTCAAACCACCCAATCCATGCTATTATGCTGCAGCAGACGGAGTAAACACAATTAGAAAATATTTGGAATTGAGTAATAAAATTTTACATTTCCAAATGTTTGAGTCACAGCTAAAATAGACTCAGAGAAATTAATCATCTTAAATGTTTACATTAGGTTAAAAGACCAAAAGAGTTCAGCAAAATCAACAATATTGGAAATAAAAGGGGGTCCAAAATTAAAATAAAAATTCAGATAATTGAAACTCTACCAATAAGCTTAAAAATAGGAAAGGTACATAGTCTCAGAAATAATAATTCCTACCAAAATGAAATTTTAAAAAAGATAATGTATTTGTAAACTTTATTTTTTGAGACAGGATGTTACTATATATAGTTCAAGCTGGCCTCCAACTTGCACCAATCCTTCTGCCTCAGCCTACCATATTCTGGGATTGCAGGTGTGTACCACCACATCTTGCTTTGTATTTGTAACTCTTAAGAGCTGCTTGAATTTGTAACTTTAAATATTACAACACAGTCCAAGATTATGATGTGGCATCTTTAACAAATTCTTAATCATATAATATCAATCACATATGCATCACATGGAAGAATTCCTACATAAAGAAAGAGATGAACACTTCCTAAAGTATTTTCTATATTTTATACAATGCTGGCTTTATCCCAGGATTAGAAAATCATGGATATAAATCATGGATATATTTATAGTGTGAATAAAGGGTATCATTTGATTATCAAATAGAAGCAGAGAGGCATCCTTTAATGCATTAACATTCATTAGTTATAATTACACAGAAAAAGAAATAAGCTGACAAACGCTATCCATTTAAAAAACAAGCCAAAGATTCAGATCAGGTGAGTGTGCCAGTTAGGAACCATTTGCATTCATTATTTCAGTGGCTGTCCTAACCGAAAGAAGACAAATTTAAGATGGTGATTAGAATGGATAAACTCCAACTGGTTATATAAATTACAGTTGATATATATTTCAAAGGAAAATAAATCTCAGGTCAAAAGAAATATGATTACAACGGGCACATCTAACAGGTTTGCAAATATAAGACTTTTTTAAAAGTCAAGTGAATTTCCTTACACTAGCCGTAAAAATTGGACTATGTGCTTTTTATCAGCTTCCTTGAGGTGTAATTTATATGCAAAGAATTGCACACATTGAATATGAATAGTATGACTAGTTTAGACACATGCAATTACTTTTGATACCATCACCACAATCAAGGTAATAGACTTACATAACAATCACCTCCCAAAGTTCCGAAGAATACACCCCATGAAATCTTCTAAATTAATAAATTTTGAAGTGCATAACATCGTATTATTCTATACATATCATGTTGTACTGAAGATCTCTAGGATGTAATCATCCAGTGTAACTAAAATTGTATTCTAGATTCCGGGAATCGAATTCAGGACCTTGTGCTTCCCAGGCAGGTGCTTATGCCGCTGAGCTATATCTCCAGCTAAAACGGTATTCTCATTATACAGCTCATTGTTCTCTCTTGCCTATCTACTAATGCAATCACTATTACTGTCTCTGCTTCTTTGCATTTGACTAGTGTAGACAGAGTACCTCATAAGGAGTATCTATAAAAGCACATTTTGAAAAATAATATTTAATGCATCAAAAGTATGAAACACTGAGGTTTTTCAATGTGAGGGCACTATTTTGAAAATATAAAACTACTGAAAATATAGACCTGTGTAAAAGATGTTCAATAAATGATAAATAATTATATACTTGGGTTGTCATAACAAGCTTATAAATATGCCAATAATAACCAAATTGGCTTACGCATGCAAATAAGTGCCAATTAACATTTTAACTTCATTTTTGTTGAATTTGAAAGACCTGATTCTCAAACTCATAAGTGTGAAAAGCAGTTTTAATTAATTAATGAAACAAAGCTAAAGCTTAGCTCTAAAACATTGTAATTTTCATCTTTTTATAATTTGTCATATTCACTATGTGACACACGTAATAAATAAAATATTAATGAGTGCTTTTTAACATTTCTACATGATTATGTTGGGGACACATTCAAAATTTTCAACTGATGGGATTTGATTTTTTTTAAGAGATCAATCACTATTTTCATGGCTCTCCTTGACCCTCGTTCTTAACGATCCATAAGTATTTTGTCTCTACAGTGAAATATCTATCTTCCTGAGCAATAAAAAGGTCTCCCAGAGTGAGCATCTGTCTTTTGATCCCAGTGGCAGCTTCGGACCTAGGGAGTTTTTGAGCTCTTCCTGCCAGGTGACTCCATCAAATCTCTAAGCATGGGCTTTGAGTGCTGCCACCGGCGGAGAGAAGGAAAGGTAAAACAGCTACTCTAATTGCACCAGCAGGGCTCCTTGATTGATTTGCTTTTACTGGGTTCAGCTAACAAGGAGAAGTATAAGACAACGGAGCAGAAGCAACAAGACCAGACTGTTCGTTAGAGCACCGCCATTTCCTCTCTGCCTGGTTCTGATCACTCGCATCTTGCTTCCTCGAGCCAAGAGCCACCATGAGGATGTAGCTTGGTCTGTCCTCAAACTTACACTCTTCCGTTACTATACAATAGAGAGGAAAAAGTAAATAATGTACAGTTTTTGAAGATGTTTCTGAAAAAGATGTGTGTTGCCCACTATATGTGTACATAAACCAGAGTAAGAAAGTTCATATGGTTTTAATATACAAGCTCATTTTTAATTTTCTAATACTTTTATAAGATTCCAACTAGGTGTACAGTAATTACAAAATCATTTTCCAACTGGTTTGCCTTATCACTTTAAAATGGTATGTGACACTAATAAATGTAACATGTGGAAAGCACAGTAAAATTTACCTGTCACAAATGATGCTCTTAGGCTGGGGATATAGCTCAGCAGCACAGTGCCCGCCTGACAAGCTCAAGGTCATGAGTTTGATTCCCAGTACCAAAAAATAGCCCCACAAAACAAATGATGCTCTTACTCACATCCTTGACTTTCCTTCTTCACAGAATATCATTTAATCAGCAACAACTTAGAAAGTCTTATAAAGTTAGACACAGTGAAATCAAAACCTCCTTTATCAATACCAATATAAGAGAAGCACTGATATTACATTACTACAGATCCACCATTTGCAATGAGATAATAGTTTAAAATTTGATAAAATAGGCACATAGACAATACCTACATCCTAAGGTAAAAGGGAGTTCTATAACCTACAGAAAGGTTGAAATGTTACAATGGAAAAGCAGCAGAACTTATACTTGAGAGCCTCTGCTTTGTGTATTTTAATCAGAAAGTTAGAAATTTCTAAAATACTGTAAAAAAGAATCTTTGGCTATACCTGCAAACAAAAAAGGAAAATAACTTGGATTCTACCAGAAGGTTAATGAGGAATAATGTTCATCCTCAGAGACTGAGCAGAGTAAATGTAAGGAAGAAAATATCAAATGATTCAAACACTATAAAATGTGAATAATCATTTTATAGTAGGCTACAGGGCTGGAAGTGGGTAATGAATATCAGGTCATTATCCTGGAACTGGAGAGAACCTTTCATAAAATCTCTACTTCAATATTTTCACTTACATAAAATCAGAAAAAAAGATTATTTCTAATGTATTACTTATGCAAATTCTTTGACTTTTTGCATTAAAGTTTTAAATTTAATGACTATAAGCTATTCATTTCTTCCATGTTTAGGACAAGATCCTAAAGGATCCATGACCTTTACTGGGTCACAATCCTAAAAACATTTCCAGAAGTGCTATGTTGCAGTGATCCACCGATTCCACAGAGGACAGAAAGGAGAAGTGAAACAATAGGAAAGTAAGGAATTCTGGCAAGTTCTTTCCAGTAACTAGAAAGGTGATGAGATAATAACTAATGAGGTAGAGAGGAAAAAATAATTTTAGCATTTCAAAGTCTGTCAAAGAGCAAAAATCTTGCCCTTGGGAGGTAGACTGATGAGCTCCATCTCACTCCATTTTGCACAGAATCACATGCAAACAGGGTGCTACACGACTATAAAATCACATGGCAACCACTAAGCACAGTTGTGCAAACCTTTCAGACATCTCATTTGCAAATAAACAGGATAGCTGAAAGGTTGCGTGAACATTAAATCAGTAGCCAGCCATGATAACAAGAATTGGAAAGAAGAATTACAGAGAAATAGAAGGCTGCAGAAGTGTGGGAGACTGCTGAGAGACCTGCGGTCGGCATCCATTTTGTAAATTACCAGCCATCTTATGAGTTAAGTTCCGGTTTCCATATTTGGTCAATTTCCTGTAAATCACGTAATGTCGCGTGATATAGTCATACGCTATCGCCTGATGCTCTGACCACCCTTGCGTGGATGTTTGAACCTCCCTCCGTTGCCTAGTTACCCACTGACGTCAATCCCCACTCCGCACTGTATATAAACACGAGCTTTCCGCTCAATAAACGAGACTTGATCAGACTCCTGTCTTGTCTCCATTTCTTGTGTCTCTTGTCTCTTTATTCCACCCTCCCCGTCTAGGGTCTCCATTGACTACCCGCGGGTCGGGACACAGAAGGGCAGGGAATGGTGTGCACAGCAGAGAAGCTAGGGGTGCCTCCATGGAGCAGATTTTCCTGAGGCCACCATTCAGGACTAGAAAGGCATTTTCAGAGCGGGTGAAAAAAAGGGGGAGAGGGGAAACCCATGCTCCAGATAGAGACAGGACAATCAGAAAAGACATACAGGGTGAACCCCAGGTATATTTAGAATACAAGTGTGTCAGGCTGGTTTCAGCAGTGAAGTATTGTGTGAAAAGGCTAAAACCAAATACTGACAGGTTCCCATGCCAAATTGGGGTGGATGCCCTGAGTAAAAAATGTAAGAAATTTGAAGAACACTAAGCTGACAGCATGTATAGGCCATACTGGACTAGAGAGAGGAGGAAACGTGGAGAAACTGGTTTTGCAGGAATCCACAAACACTGATAAAGTAAAAAATCCAAGATCCCCTCAAAAATAAATCTTGATTAGGAATTATTCAGTAAAATACCTGAAAAGATTCCAAAAAATTAAAGATTTTCTTTTTAAAATTTATTTTTAAAATAAAAGAAGAAAACATATTAACAAACAGACATCCATTTACAAAATAGTATAAGAACAATACAAACAATACAGAGTTACAGACAAAGTGGTAGGAAATTTACAATGGTTGTTGTATTAAGCATTGATATCTTCAAAGTGGTTTCTCAGGAAAACAAACAGAGACATGCAATATTGATCAAACAAGTCATCATTAACTGTTCCCTTCAGTAAAGCAATAAAAGACAGTAGTACCACTGTTAGCTATCCTATATATTCATACATAATTTCCCTTCTTTCCCTTCTCTTTTCCCACATCCCAGTTGCCCTTTACTTCTGAGCATTTTCCTTTCATTTCACAATGCCTATCGTACTAAAGATTTTCTTAAATGCATTAAGTGATAGGTGGAGGGAGCAGACAGAAAGGACACCTGTTGCTACAATCTTTGAATATTATGCTTCAGAAGCTGTAAAGAGAATCACAATCAAACTTTCCAACATCCCACCACCCACCCACCTCAGAGCTAGACTTGGTCCTGCATTTAGTCTGTAAACCAAAATGCATTTGTATTTGTAGGCAACTGGAGAAAGAGACTCTAAATCAGTACTTTCCTTAAAATTCACAATACCTTCAAGAAATCAATGTCTGGAAGTACTAGGCACTAGCAATGGT
This sequence comes from Dinomys branickii, assembly GCA_004027595.1. Lineage (NCBI taxonomy): Eukaryota > Metazoa > Chordata > Mammalia > Rodentia > Dinomyidae > Dinomys > Dinomys branickii. The sequence continues at coordinate 53,511 of PVLD010004349.1, forward strand.
CAGATGCATTTTAGGATGAAGTGTTTCTAATGCAGCAAGACACCACAAAGGAAGAAAACGCATACTGCAATTGAAGCTTCATGTGTAATGAGCTGTGTAAGCATCAGAAAGAGAGACCTAGGAAGCACAAGAAAATTATACTTTGAGCCACAAAAGATGCCCTAAGGGGATGAATATCTGTGACACTGGAACAGGATGAAGAAAGAATACATAGTAATACCTTAATGAAATGTTTCTCCAAGGTCCAGCTTTTTAACTGCTATGCACAAAAGGAAGTTTCTGTCCAGTACATGCTATGACCTGACTTTTATGCATAAAATTTTGTGTATTTACTTGTGCAAGATAGAACAGTACTGATTTGTAGTCTTACTAAGTGGTAATAAAGTGCAGTTCCTTTAACAAAAGACTCCCACTACCCCTGCAATAGATGTGGTGACAATTGCTATAAACAGATAAAATAAAAAGACAATTTCTTTAATTGTACATGTATAAGAATTAGATTCTTTTGCTTAAAAACAAACCTGATGACTGTATAAAAGGTAGGCAACACCACTCCTGAGAATTTAAAAACAAACTACACAGAATGAAAAGTAAAAGTTAAAGATGTACCAGACATAACCATAAACAGTATGGCAATATCTATATCAGAAGTCAAATTCCAGGCAAAAGTATCAAATGTTTTAAAGAGGTCATATTACATCAATAAAAGTACAATTTATAAAAAAGTAAATCCTCAACATCTATATGTCAGACACATACCATAGCATTGAAGTATAAAAAGAAAATGCTTTTAAACCACAATAATATATGAAATCTCATCCTCAGGAAAAGACCAAGTGGTCAAAAAACTAAGAGGTAGAAGAATGAAAAACTATAACTAGAAAGGATGATTTTATTGACACTAAAATATAATGTCTAATTTTGAATCCAACAAGCGCTGAATATACTTTTAAAAGCCTATAAACATTTCAACACATGTATAATAAAAATACATGCTCAAGAAAAGTGATTAAAAAAATAAAAATAAAATAGCCTATAATTAGATGCTAGTTTACATACAAAATTATTATATGACATCATAAAATGGCATTGTAAATTAGAGCAGATGAATTAATGAATGGACAATTACTTGCCCATATGGGAAAAATAGACTACATATTCAAGTGTATTTACAACAAAAAACATTCAGTTAATGAGTTATGAATAAAAATTAAGGATAAAAACACTGGTAATAAAAACTAGTAAAGTGGACTTGTGGGAAAATGACGACCGGGTAAGCAGCAGAGAAAGATCCTCCCGGAGGATCGCCACCCAGACACTGGAATATAGAGACATGAGAGAGACAAGAGGGAGACAAGAGGAAGGATCTGAAATGAGAATTGAAGCCCTCAGAAAGAGCAAGCAAGACCTCTCCTGGGAGAAAAACTCAGAGGGCCGCCATGGCGCAGTTAGAGGAAGAGGAGGCAGAGAAGGAGGGAGCCACCGCTCCATGCACACCCTCAGCCGGCTCCCTCATTTCGGCACTCGCAGCTTCAGCTTCGGAGGCCTGTGCTCATGGGAGCCTCCCGACTCAGCCAGGGCAGAGCAGAATTCCGGGAACCGGGCAGAAGCCAGAGTGGAGAAGGTGCAACCCAGAAAAGAGGCAGCTGCGGATGGGAGGTGTTGTCAAACCCAGTATGAGGATGAAAAGTCACAACTGCCATTAAAGCAGCATGCCCACTCTGCAGCAACCTTTCTAATCAGTGCCCTGAGGCAAGGCAGAGGCAAGGCAACCAGTACACAGCCCACCACACCCAGGTCTACGCCTGCCCCAAGGAAGTGGCCTCTTGCCTCTCCACTGTGTGAGCAAGTACCAGCAGAGAGCAGCAGAGAGAAGCAGCAGTGACGCCAGGGCCTCAGCAATTCCCAGAGATCCAGGCAAAGAAAAAACCGGAACTGGAGCACAACAGTTAGAGAAAGCTGCAGATGGAGGTGGACCACAACGCCCCACATCCTTCTCACTCCAGCACCAGCTGAGTTACCAGGCTTCAGCTCCCACTCTGGACTCCCTCTGTGAGCACCTTGCATGTTGGTGACCTGAGCATTCAACACGTGTTCCCAAACAGAAACAGGCTAAGTCCACGGGCTTCAGGACTCACCCTAAGCTACTAATATGAGCACCAAAAGGGACTTCATACTGCTTGCATATATGAACCTTGTATGAGCCCATAGCAACAAATTACATGAAAAGCAGCAGTCCTGGGGTCCAAAAGACAAAAGCATACTCTACACAGAAGACCTGAGAAAATCCTCCAATTCTCTCCTAGAACTAATAACTAAACTTAATACACACCCTGGACTACCTCAGTGAGCACAGGTGGGGGAGACCTCACATCACTTGTGCCCAGCATCATAAGTGAGCCCAATGCCCAGCTGTAAGGGACAGGGAGTAGCAGCACTAGAGAGCAATTAGATCGGCCCCTGGGAGAGCTTCACTGGATCGGAGCCCAGAGGTCTGCGGGGGCAACCCCGTGGGCTCGACTGGGCCTGTGGAAGCACCTCATAGGGGTGCGGCAGAGCTCCACAGTTCTCGGAGGGCAACCCCGAGGACTTGACTGGGCCCCCAGGAGCACCTCATGGGGCGGAACCCAGCAGTCTGCGTGGACAATCCCGTAGACTGGTTCAGGTCCCCAGGAGCGCCTCACTGGGGCAGAGCGTGGCAATCCTCTGGGACAACCCCAAGAACTTGACTGCGCCCCTGGGAGCGCCTCATTTGGGTGGAACCCAGCAGTCTGTGGGGGCGAACTGGTCCAGGTCCCGGGAGCGCCTCATTGAGGCGGGGCCCAGTGGTCTGCAGGGTAAACCTGCAGGCTGGCCTGGACCCCTGAGGGCCTCAAAGGTTTATCAATCGGGTATGACCATAGTGTATTTGGTTCCCTGCATATGTACAGTGTTTGAGGATGGGTGCTTTTCCACCTAGTGCCATAGTAATCTAAGTGAACCCATGTCTGTTACAGCATAATTTGAAGCAGCCATGTGCCTTCCCAATGTGAGAGCCCGAGGGAGTAAAGAAACCACAAAGTACAGTTACTGTCAGAGAGAAAGCAATTGATTGGGTGGGAGAACAATGGAGATGAGGGTGGAGAAAACTGTTTAATTAATAGAACGTGCCATCATTTGTGTGACTAAGTAACAACAGTGAAGATGTCATTTGGTAATACAGCATCCATTTTTATTCCCCAATACCTGCTCTACAATTCTGTGTTTACTTTTATTGTTTATGCTTTATACTGATTTATAACTGAGACATGCGAAGATAACACTATATAATACAGCATCCATTGTCAATCCCCTGCTATGTTCTGTATAATTGTGCATGTCCTTCATTGTTTTTGAGATAACTGAGTAACAAATATGAAGACGATATTATGTAAAACAGCATTCACTGTCAATGCCCTATCTTCCTCATGATTTGTGTATTTCCTTGTAAGTTTTTATGTTGTTCGAGTTTATAGTCTTTTACTTTTAAAATTAAATAAATAAATAAATTAAAACTAGTAAATATTTCCATTATGTTGAAGAAAAAGATTGCTTCTACGTAAGCTAATCCACAATCTTCAAAGTTTATGGAAACTTCCATATAATAATTGTGTATTTGGCTACATAAGATTTGAAAGCTTCACTTTCCAGTGAAGCTTTATGCCTACTTTTGTATTTGGCAATGTAAAATTTGAAAGCTGTACTTTCCAGTAAAATTCAAGACAGAACCCAAATAAACTGAAATGAAAATATTTATACAGCTACTATAAAGAACTACCACATACCAGTAAGTTGTCAATTATCCCTCTATAAAATCATCAAAGTATATAAAAAGCCAATTCACAGGTAGTAAAACCAAAACCTCAATATAGTTGAAGCTACACAACATAAATTAAAACAGATTTGAATTTTATCATAAAAGTAATAATTAGATTATGTGTCATTCCTCAATAATCACAGTGCTAATCTATTCATTTTCTTAGGTTTATTACTAAATAGAAATCCAAGGCATTAAGTTCAATTATTGTCTTTCCATATAAAATTTGCTTTTTCGATCATATGAAAAATTAAGTAAGAGTAGAATTTGTTTGTAAAGTAAGGATTGTTTCTAAGAAGAGTATCTGCCAATAAGATAAATGCTATCTGGAGTAGTTAAATTCAAGAATACTCATAAAATGGAATACTTAATGGCAGTTAAATATTTAATAGTGAAAAATACACAATCTGAAATACAGATATACACATACATGTGCATATACACTTGTGTGCATATGTGCATATTTATGTCTACACGTGCAAGAATTTTAGTAGACATAAAATAAGTTAGTAATAGTAATTATTTCTGATCTGACGTGTGTTAATTTTTCTTTTCATTTGTCTAAATTCCTCTACAATGAGTACAAAGGAGAAAAAAAGTTACCAAAAAGACTCCCTAAACATTCCAAAATAAGATTTATGCAAACTTCCATGTAATAAAATTCTTCCTGTACATTAAAACTATCATCAGTAAAACATAGACTGGAAGTGAGTACGTGATTGCCTGGAGCAGGTCAAGAGGTGGGAGGATAAACTGGCCATGCTGGCTAATGATCATGGAGTTTCTTTCTTAGATGATGTAAACTCTTGAAAATCAATTCTACTGACAGTTTCACAACTCTCTGAAAAGGTTAAAAGCCAATGGGTTATATACATTATTCAAGAATGAATGAATTGTGCGATATGTGAATTATATCTCAATAAAGCTGTTTTAAAATCGTACCATGGAGAAATGTTTAATATTGAAAAATATAAACTGCTAAGGGAAAAGTTAAAATCACAGGTGGTTTTGAAAAATTTTGCAAAAAAAGTATAAACATTTCAAAACAGAAGAATATACACAAAAATATTAACAATGGTTATTTCTGTATTGGAAAGGTTTTACAGCACAGAGCATCAGTTTTCACTCCACATGACGCTAAACAATGGACATCACATTACAGCAATCACTTTTCCAATAAAAAATAATTTTTAAAAAATTACGTTTAAAATACTCAAGTTTTTGTTCAGCAGGGCTAGTTGAAGAGAAAAGCTGAAAGATGTCACAGTTAACTCTACTAAGGCTTCTTATGTTTAAAAAAATCCCAGTTACTAATCTCAGTAGTAAATTCCTTTTATTAAAACCTAGTGTGAGACACAAAATTAAAAATTGAGTGTCATGTGAACAGATATTTATGGATTCTATCTAAAATGTTTGTTTATTATAAAGACAGCAAGAACAGCGACATGTTACTCTTTGGGTGATGTATTACTATATTGCTGCTGCTATAACAAATTACTACAAACTGAGTACCAAAAAACACAACAAACACATCAGAGTTGTGGACATCCAAAGTCCCAGATGGGCCTTATCAGGCAAAAAATGAAGGTGTCAGCAGGGCTGCATTCCTTCTGGAGGTGCCCTGGGAGACTCGCTGCCTTGCCTTTTCCAGAAGCCTTTGCCCCTGGGCCGGGCTGTTTTCAGAATATGAAGTTTAAGTCTGTCATAACACATTCCTCTGACACTAACCGTTCTAGCCCCCCTTCTATTAAGGATACTTCTGATTATATTGGGCACTCCTGGAAAATCCAACAAAATCTCCCTATTTTTGTATCAGCTGACTGTCAACACCATTTCCATCTACAACCTTATTACCTCTTTGCCACAAGAACTAACAGTCACAGGCTCCAGCATTCAGGAGTTACATCATTGCAGGACATTATTCTATTGACCACAAATAACTGAATATTTGCAATCAGTGGACACTGAGTTCACTAACTTAGTATTTATTAAGCCCTTTCTAAATGATGTAGGCTATTCATATATTGAGGACAAAATAACAGTGATTCAAGCAACAATTACAGGCTTCTGACAGTAGTGATATCGCCATCGTTTTCCATCTCAGCCTTTCTCTTGTATGTGCACTACAAAGGAAATTTTTGGTTCCTATAGGTACAAATAACAACAGATTGCAACCTCATAATATAGTCCCACATTCAAAAAGTATTTATCAAATATTGCCCATGGACCTGGAACCAGCTAGGTGCTAGAGAGAAAACAGTAAATCAGAAAGAAATATTCTCTGTCCACATACAGCACTTTCAAAAGTAAAGAGCTATGCATGAGAGAACCAAGATTTGCTACAAGCTCTGGCACAGAGAGTTAATATGTACAAAATACTAATCACAATGACACATTATTGTGGAAAGTCTAGTTTGTTCCATTTGGCAGTATTTTAAAGAACATTATCTTGAGTGTATGTGCTGACTTTTAAGAAAGGATTTTATTCATATAGATATATAAATGTAAATACCTATTCCTATATATAAGTATGTACAATATTACATAGTGAAAGCTGAATCAAACTCCAGAACCAGCTCGCTAAAACTTCGCTGTCATAGAAATTCACTTTGAAAATTACTACTTCAATTAGATATGATGTTTATTGTAATATTAAGAGTTTTGAGGATAATGTTGCTGTCTTTCACATGTTTCAATTTTCCTAAATGTGTCATCTTCACTAGAGCTGGCTCAGTAGCCCCTTCTGGGATGAGGACCAAGAGTTCCAGAAGCGTGACAGTCTTCTAGTTTCTGATGTTTAGGAAAAACATTTTGAAGCAAAAATTGTTGCAGGCTATATTTCTTCATCTTCCTCAGTCACAGCTAAAAACATTTTTAAGTTCTTTCTGCTGATAGGGAAAATACTATTTACTATTAAGAATTGGTCAATAGGTTAGAATTGAGGAGAATCAACTCACTTGTTTGTCAGGGTCACTTTTATTAACATAATTATACATATTAATGGGGTTAAGTTTGATGTTTCAATACATGCATGGAGCATGCCCTTATCAAATCAGGTTCCTTTAACATTTCCCTTCACATTTGTTCGGAGCCTTCCATCTCCTTTCCTCCAGCGCCTCATAAAATAGACAATAGTGAGACAGAAGAGAAGCTCACATCTCTCATTTGTCCCTACGCTGACCATGGGGTCACTGAAGTGACTCGGATGGTGATTGTCTGCCCCTGGCCCTACTCCACCCTGCACCACAGTGGACTGAGAGATTGTTTCAATGTCCTCTCTGGCTACCAAACTGCCATTATCTACTCCAAACAGGAGTGCAGGCAGGGGCCCTTGCCCACTCCAGCCACTTCAGCTGCGCTCCCTTTTGGGGAACAGAGAGGGCACCTGGGAGTAGCCAAAATCAGGAAGTGAGGGATGTGGGCTCCTTACCTGCATACCCAGCATTAAGAGCAAGCCTTCCCAACAATTCCCTGGTTTCATCCCTTACTCTTACCAAAACAGGTCTGTCAGGTTTTCCTTGGGTTTCAGCCTAGGAGGGTGTCCTCTTGTGCCTCCCTCCTACACTGCAGCACAGGTCCAGTTGCAATAAGGACTTGCTTTGGTGTTCCTGTGTGCTGTTAACACTCAAGAGCTCCAGAGAGCAGCAGCCAACAACGAACAGCTCCTAATGAAGACTAGAGGCAGTGACCTCACGCCTGGTAGATTCCACCTGTAGTGTCCGGAACAAGTTGGCATTAAGATGGCACAGTAACAGTGACCAGCAATTGATCTGCTGATGTCAAGACTGCTAGCAGGGCTGTGCTTGGCCCATGCATGACTTCTCTTTGAATCAAGCTAAAGAACCCTCAGTTAAGTGGGAACAATAGATTATTGCGAGCTAGATAGGTATCTCACTGGACTGGTCCTGGTTCAGTCTAGGTTGTAATATAGGCAGTCCTATAATCAGAAAGATTTCTCAGTCCTGAGATAACCTGGAGAGTTGCTCACCCTGAGACAGAGAAAAAAAAAGAAAAAAGAGGGGAGAGGAAAGCAAGGTGACAGGTTACAGCTCCCAGTAACAGATGGGGATACGAGGGAGGTAGAATTGCCACTTCTCAACCATTGTAGTATGCTGGGAACATGGGGATCCCTTTCTCTAGCTGCCTTCTTTCTACACTATGAACCCCAAGTTGAAAAGAGTTGTCCCCCAAAAAGGGTATCTATCTCTGCAGCAGCTAGACAGGCAAAATAAGAGAAGCGCAGTGCGCGAGGCGCAGTAGACATCGGGCCCTGGAGCCAGCAGAGGACAAGGAATAGACCAGACTGGTGGTTACATCAACCACCAGATCCATCTATAAATGCCTGCAGGGAAAAGAACCCATGTGGATAGAGGTAGTCCCCCTTATATTACAGGAAACCAAGGACATTTTACCTGATTCAAATTCTTCTGCCTCATGAGATTGTTACTGGCTACATCCCTCCTCAGAAAGTCAGAATCTTGGGGAAGAGCAGTTATAGATGGGGCATTCTTACCCAAGAAAGAGTCAGTATTACCCACATGCACTCCTTCAAACACCAGATTGTACTCACCTTTAAATATGAAGTAGTCTGTAGACCAACTACATTATTCCTGCATTTCTAGATCATAGCACGAGATTCATATGTGATCCTGCTAAACTTATACATCATACACAGCTAAATAGCTGCAAGTATAGACTCTCATCCTACACCAAAGTGAATAAACATTGCTTGGCTTCATTTCTGAGCAGTAGCAAAGGTCACCGGAATTTTGAGTCAGTCATCAAACATTTAAGTGCCCTAAGGGTACTTACTTAGCACCTGTACTTGGTTATTTTACATGACAAAGAAAAAAAGCTAACAGCTCTTGTCCTTAGTTAGATTTTTAAAACAAATTAGGACTCATCTCCAATCTCCTTCTTCTCCTGCTTGGATTCATTTAAATCAGGCTTTCACCCACTCCAAAAGAATGAATGGGGAAAAAAATTTGCAGATTCACATGATCTAACCAGAGGCTTCCACATTCTGGCTGCCTGAAACCTTTAATAACTCAGACTCTGCCCCCTTGGAAACAGCAGTGAATCTCTCTAAATCTAGAGGATTATGCTTTTCAAAGATTGCAGTGGGGAAAATCCTGTTTTTTAAAAAAAGTTTCCCCTAAGACATCATAAATCCAATAGTCAGCATTTTTCTTGATTTACTACAGTGGAGCTGGTTTATATTATTTACTCAAGATACATGTTTACTCATTTTTCAAGACATATCCTCCTGAAGACCCAGGTGTCCGGTGCATTTTCTTCTGATAGAAATTATAAATTAATATTTAAAGACCCGATGAAAGTACACTGATCACAGAGCCGGAACAGCGCCCCCACACAGCCACTCGCCTGCACTCGTTCATCCACCCGCCCAGCTGGAGTGAGGTGACCGCAGGCAGTCAACTCAGGAAGAAAAACGGGTGTTTTCCTCACAGAAGAGGAATCAGCCTCCAGCCACTCCAGCCAGAGAAATCGCACTGGTCATCACACCAACGGAAGGACAATAAATGCAGACACATAAGCGGAAGGTTGAGAAAAATCAAGTAGCAACGAGGAAGGAAGAATGTCTGCAAAGAATTCCTGTAGCAACCAAACAATTCCAAGTGTAGGCAATGATAGAGAAAATTTTTCTGGATGACACCCAACATAGTGTCACCTCAAGGTCACTAGCAGGTTGCACAGAGTACTTGTATGACCCAAATAACTGTGTGTAAGTTTTCGCTGAGTGTGTTACCACCAATGGCCCAGCCTCCTGGTGATGCTGGTTAGACATCAGGGCAGTTGGGCTATTTGGGATGTGGAGTTTAGTGAATCAAATACATTTCAAAGCTCTACTGGTCGAACAGAATTGGAAAATATATGACTAAAAAACTGTAAGATTATGAAAAAATGTCATCTCTGTATTTCTTTATTTTTATTGAATAGGACATTTACACTTGAACCAACAGGAAATCTAAATGAAACTTGAAGCTGCTCAGTGAGTCATTCTATCAGTGAGCAAACCTGTGAAGAACAATGAAGGAAGGAGATTTATAGGCACCTACAAAGTATATGATGTATAGGATGCATTTGAGAAAAGTAGCTAAGTGACTTTTCACATGAGGGCAAGTCAACAAGTATTGTCAACTAAATCTGACTTTTACAAGACAAATTCTTATTTCAGGAAATATTTGCTTAGCACCTTTGTCCAAAGCTTACTTTAAAGGAAGTAACACACACGTTATCTCTGGAAATTTGCACCATCAAATATGAGGCTGTTTTGCTGCTATATACAGTCATCCGAGTGGGCAGTTGAAGAAAGTCCCCCAATCTTATCTGCCTCAAAGCAGAGTAACACTGAACTCATTCCAGAAATACTGTGTTCTATCCTATTCTTCACACGCTCCACAAAGATTAGGAAGCAGCCGTTTTCACCAGTTCATTATATCAACTTTTTAATGGAGGGACTTTGAAAAGCCAGACAGAACATATGTAGAGTAGCCAGGATGAGGCTGTTCAGATTGTCAAACCCTGAATTTCAAACCACTCAAATTCTCAACTTTTCAGTAGATAAGTTTATCTGTAAATAAGGCTTCTTTTTTTGGGGGGGGCATGTCATTTTGTTTTATTGGTCACATATCCAGAATTCATTACATAAATCTTTCAAACTAATGAATTATTACAATAGTTTACAAATCAGCTCTGATTGCACAAAACTTAACACAGGAAACCATCTTTACAAATACATATGTTTTCTTGTAAGAATACTTTAATAAAGAGAATGAGTCTCTATATGTCTTGCAGCAAACCTTATGCAGTTTCTTGTTCCCACCGAACTACCACTTTGGTTTTCTATTACAGCATGTCTATCGTATCCCACAAACCCATCTGCAACTTCTCACTTTCAAATACTACTGAGATTCACACTCCTAAAAGAGTTTTAGGCTTCCTTTTCTACTCTTTCCTGAAAGAATTCATATATTCATGCTAGAAGAGGTAATTTAAACAACATTCCTTCAAAGCACAGCCTGGATCAAGGGCTGGGGCTGCCACGCAGCAGTAGAACATTCACCTGGTGTGTGCGCAACTCTGGGTTCGATCCTCAGCACCACAAAAGAAAAAAAAGAACTTAGATCAGCTTCATCACTGGGCTTAGTGAAAGATGTTTTCCACTTAGGCCAGAGCAGCTAACAACTTAGACCTTCCTGCCTAAGTCCTCGTAATAGTGCCTAAGCTACAAAAAGGGAACCCTGGAAACAAGAGTCAAATACAAATATCAAGAAAGCTAAGAAGATGTGCTACTAATGACAGAACACTTAATGCCAAATCTCTCACAGGTTGAAGATCATAGACAAGAAGTAAAGTATGAGGGCATAGCAGTAGCTTTGTAAACTACTGAAAATCAGAAGAAGGCTAATGTCTTAGGCCAGTGGTGTATCATTTTCAAAATCCAAGAGGATGCAGAATCTTCGACCATAGTCAGTTAAACTCAGTATTTGGCAATCTTATGCTGTGGCTTTGACAGCCTGATAAACAGCCACTCGCCCCGAGCAGGTGATCACCTACACCACAGGAGCTCTGCAGACCGCGGCCACACTCACCAGAAGAGACGGGACCCATGGGGGATGCAGCTGACACGCACCCCACCTCTTCCCTCCCTGTTACTGAAACACGTGTCCATCTTGGCAAAGCTCTCTGTCCTACTTTCTAGGTATCATAAATCAAAATCAAGAAAAGAGCAGAGTTCTACAGTTAGGTTCCTGAGTTCTCAGCTCCAATGCTTCAACATCCTTAAAAGGATTATTTCATTGAGACCTTGTCCAATAAGAGATACAAGTGCACTTAGGGACTACAGGATACCCCATTTCTCTTCTATTTTTGTTCATTTTTTTCTTTCTCACCCCAGTGGAACAAACTGTTACAGATTTTTACCAAAATGCCAGCAGCACTAGTTGTAAATGAGCTACTGTGTTACCAAAAAGCATTCCATCACATTGTTGCAGGTCAAGGTTGCATCTAACGAGGTGGCCAAATAACCTCTACTACAGTGATTCTGCAAATTGAGCATAATCGATGTATCCATCATTGTTCCTGACGTCATCTCTCAAAGCACCATCAATTATGTTAATCAGTTCATCTTCCTCATTAGCGGTGGCTGCTGGCACCCTTCCTCTTTATGCACATGCGTTGTAGCTGTGGAGAGCTCTAAGCCTTAGAGCAAGCTGCAATTCCTGCAGGGACATTGTCACCTCTGGTTTGTTGATGACACCTTCAAGATGCTCCATGACATGCTCTGGGCCGTTCACCATGTGCTTATCCAGGCCTGTGCTGCCGGAGCGCATGGCGTGGGCCCCAGGCTCATGGGCTGTGGCACCTGAAGCACAGAAGGCCCACAGAAGGCTGTAGAGGAAGGGGCTCTGAGCAGTCACAGGGATCTCATGGTCATCGGTACCTTCACCATCCCTGGTGGCGTGGATGCGAAACTGTACCACGTGAGCCTCACCAGCCCCCATCCCAGCTTTTTTATTTTTTATTTTAAAAGTAAAAGAACGAAAATGTATTTACAAAGTAGCACAATAGTGCAAGCAAAACTGAATTATAGACAAGGTGACAGGGAATTAACAATGGTTGCTATATCACGTATTGATAACTTTTAAGTGTATACTTGAGAAAACAAATATAGACATGGAAGACTGATCAAACAACTAATCATTAACTGTTCCTTACAATAAAGCAACAGAAGTAAGTGGTGCAACTATGTTAGCTATCCTGCATAATTATCCCTTTCTACCTTTTCTATTTCCCCTCATCCCAGTTGCTCTTTACTTTTGATCAGTTTCCCTTCATTTCACAGTGTTTATCATACCTCCTAATTTATATTCACTTTTGGGTTCTTACATTAGTAATCAAATGCACTGCTTACACATACACATCTGATTTATTTCACTTCTAAGTATGATCTCTAGTTCTGACCACCTACCTATAACAGCCTCAAGTTTGTCTTTATTGCTGAGTAATATTCCATTATATAAAAATGCCACAATTTTTTTATACAATCCTCAGTGGATGGACATTTGGGTTGCTTCCATGATTTAGCTATTACAAATTGTGTTGCTATAAACATGGGTGCACATATATTGCTGATATGATATTTTCAGTTCTTCTGGGAAAATACCCAGAAGGGAAATAGCTGGGTTGAATGGGACCTCTAGACCTAGTTTGCTAGGAATCTCCAAACTGATTTCCATAGTGGTTTCACCAATCTGCATTTCCACCAGAAGAAGAAGAGTTCCTATTTCTCCACAGCCTCGCCAGCATTTGTTATTGGTTAATTTCTTAATGTTAGCCATTGGTACTAGAGTGAGGTGAAATCTCAATGTTGTTTTAATTTGCATTTTTCAAATGACTAAAGATGTTCAACATTTTCTCATATATTTATTTGCCATTTGTATTTCTTTATCTGAGAAATGTGTGTTTATCTCAGATGCCCATTTCTGGATTGGGTCTTTGAATTTGTGGAGGTTCATGTTTTTTAATTCTTTGTGTGCTCTAGATAGAAGACCTTTGTCTGAGGGACAGCCAGCTGGAATTTTTCCGAATTTGTGGGTTTTCTTTTTGCTCTGCTGATTTCCTTAGTGTGAAAAACTTTTCAGTAAGATGAGATCCCAGTTGTTGATTCTTTGAAGTGCTTCCCTTGTAGTTTAATTTTTGTTCATGAACACTCTGCTTACTCCTATGTCTTCAAGATTTTTACCTACCTTCCCTTCCAATAGATTAACTGTTTCTGTTTTAATGTTGAGATCTGTGATCCATTCTGACCTGAGTTTGATGCATGGTGATAGACTTGGTCTATCTTCAGTCTTTGGCAAGTGGTAAGCCAATATTTCCAGCACCATTTATTAAAGAGGCTATCTTTCTTCCAGTGAGCTTGTTTGGCCCCTTTGTCAAAGATTAGGTGGGTGGCTGAGTGTGTTTGCAGTTGTGGCTGCAGGTTCCAGTCCGTTCCATTGATCCTCAGGTCTGTTTTTTAGCCAGTACCAGGTTGATTTTATTGCAATAGCTTTGTAGTATAATTTCAGGTCAGGGACTGTGATTCCACCTGACTTATTTTTGTTGCCCAGGATTGGTTCTGCTATTCTTGGTCTCTTCCAGTTCCAGATGAATTTAAAGAATGTTTTCTGTAGATCTGTGAGATATGCTAATGGTATTTTGATGGGAATTGAATTGAATCTGTACAACAATTTTGGTAGTATGGCCATTTTCACAATGTTGGTTCTTCCTATCCATGAGCAAGGAATATTTTTCCATTTACTGAAGTCTTCTTCAATCTCTTTTTTCAGAGTACTATAGTTTTCATTGACTAGATCTTTTACTTCTTTTGTTAGATTGATTCCTAAATATTTCAATTTTTTGGATGCCATTGTGAAAGGTATGGTTTCCTTAATTTCTCTCTCAGTCTCTTTGTTGTTTATGTACAGGAATGCTATTGATTTTTGAGTGTTGACTTTGTATCCAGCTACAATACTGAATTTGTTCATTAATTCAAGGAGTCTTCTTGTGGCACTTTCAGAGTCTTCCATGTGAAGTACCATGTCATCTTCAAACAGTAAAAATTTCACTGCTTCCTTTCCTATCCTTATTTCTTTTATTTCTCTATCTTGTCTAATTTATCTGGTTAATGCTTCCAGAATTATAATGAATAGGAGAGGTGACAGTGGACATCCTTGTCTTGTTGCTGACTTTAAAGTGAAAGCTTTTAGTTTTTGTCCATTTAATATGATGTTGGCTGTTGGTTTCTCACAGATGGCTTTGATCAGACTGAGGTAAAGGCTATATATTCCTATTTTCTCTAGTGTTTTTATCATGAGTGCATGTTGGATTTGTCAAAAACTTTTTCCACATGTATTGAGATGATCATGTGTTTTTTGTTTTTGGATGTATTGATATGGTGTATTACATTAATTGATTTGCAAATACTGAACCATCCCTACATTCCTGGAATGAATCCCATTTGATCATGGTGTATAATTTTCTTTATGATTTGCTACATTCTATTTGCCAGTATTTTATTAAGTATCTTTGTATCTATGTTCATTAGGGACATTAGTCTATAGTTCTCTTTGTTGGTTGGGTCTTTCTCAGGTTTTGTTATCAGAATAATACTTGCAGAAACGAGTTAGGGAGAATTGTTTGCTTTTCAATTTCATTGAAGAATTGGAGGAGTGTTGGCATTAAATCTTCTCTGAATGTTTTATAGTATTCTGCTGTGAATCCATTAGGGCCTGGGCTTTTCTTTGTTGGTAAGTTTTTAATCACATTTTCAATCTCATTAATTGATATTGGACTGTTCAGGATTTTTATATCTTCCTGGTTCAACTTTGGTAATTCGTATATCTCTAGGAATCTGTCCATTTCTTCTGAGTTTTCTATCCTGTTGCAGTAAAGTTTCTCAAAGTAGATATTAATGATGTTTTGAATTTCTGTAGGATCTGCAGCCATTTCATCCTTTTCATTCCTTCTTGCACGAATTTGAGTCCCTTCCTTTCTTTTTTGATAAGGTTGGCTAGGGGTTTACCAATTTTATTTATTCTTTCAAAGAACCAACTCTTTGATTGATTTATTTTTTGTAGTGTTTTCTTTATCTCAATTGCATTCATTTCTGCCTGAGCTCTATAATCTCCTCCCTTCTTTGGGCTTTGGGCTTGACTTGTTCTTTTTGTAAAAGTTTGAATTTCAGCATTAGGTTATTTATTTGCTCTCTCTCTCTGTTTTCCTTCTGTGTGAGTTCAGCACTATAAATTCCCCCCTGAGAACTGCTTTCATTGCATCCTACAGATTCCACTAGGTTGTATTTGCAAGTTTTTGTTTGTTTGTTTGTTCCTAGGTATTTAATTTCTTAACTTTTCTGTGACTAGTTGGTTGTTCAGGAGGTTGTTATCTAATTTCCAAGTGTTTTTGCAGTTTTTGGAGTTCCTTTTATCATTAATTTCCAATTTCATTGCACTGTGGTCAGATGATGTGCATGGGATAATTTCAATTCTTTTGCATTAACTAGGTATGCTCAATGGGCTAGAATGTGGTCCGTTTTAGAGAAAGTCCCATGTGCAGCTGAGAAAAATGTGTATTCTGATGCTGTGGTGCAGAATACTCTGTATACATCTATTAAGTCCATTTGTTTCCAGATTTGGTTCATGTCTCTTATTTTTGATTTTTTGTCTAGTTGACCTGTCTCTTTGCATCAAAGGAGTGTTTAGGTCCCCTATTACAATAGCATTATTGAACATTTGGTTTTTCATGTCTGTTAAGATTTGACATATAATTTGGTGTCCAATATTTGGTGCATACATATTTAGGATTGTTATCTCTTCCTCTTGCAATTTTCCCCTAACTAGTATGTAATGACCTTCTTTATCTCTTTTGATTGTTTTTGGTTTTAAGTTTATGTTGTCTGCAAAGATAATAGCTATACCTGCTTTTCTCTGGGAACCTGTTGCATGGAGAACTGTTTTCCATCCTTTGACTTTCAGTCTATGTATTTCCTCTTGACTAAAGTGTGTTTCCTGTGTACAGCATATTGTGGGATTTTGTTTCTTAATCTACTCTGCCAGTCTGTTTGAGGCCATTTACATTAATGGTTATAACTGATATATGTTGGCTTATCCTAGCCATTCTGTTTACTTGCAGTTGGTTTCCTAGTTTTGCTATCTGTTTAATTGCTTGGTCTGCTTGAAGGTTCCTTTCTATGGTTGTCCTTGAGATGGTGGTCTCTTTTTTCTCTATCTAGAATATCTTTTAGTACATTTTGCAATGTTGGTTTGGCACTCGTGAAGTTCTTCAGTTGTTCTTTTTAGTGGAAATATTTTATTTCTCCATTGAATTTGAAGGATAGTTTTGCAGGATACATCAGTCTGGGTCAGAAGCTGTTTTGTCTCAGAAGCTGTAATGCCTCACTCCAAGCTCCTCTTGTTTGCATGGTTTGTGTTAAGAATTCTGCTGTGATTCTGATGGGCTTTCCTTTATAGTTGATCTGTTTCTTTTCTCTAGCAGCTTTTAATATTCTATTCTTTTGCTGTCTGAGATCTTGATTATTATACCTCTGCATATGGTTTTATTTTTCTTATGGCTAGTGGAGTTCTATATTCCTCATTTTCCTGCACATCAGAATCTTTTTCCATGCTTGGGAAATTTCCTATTATTTCTGCAAATATTCTTTTTATGTCATTTGTGTCACCTTGTGCTGTTTCATTGACTACTACTCAGACATTATTTCTCTTCACCTCATCTTGCAGCTGTTGGATTGATTTTTCCTGGATCCTTGTTGATTTTAAGAGATCCTTCCTTTCACAATCACTAGCTGCCATGCTGCTTTGAGAACTGAAATTCTATCTTCAGCTTCCTTCAAGCAGTTTTGCAAGCTTTCAGTGGAAGTTTTGATTTCCGAGAAATCTCTTTGAGTCTGTTTCATGTGTTCTAATTCATTCCTAAATTGCTTGTGTAACATTTCCAACCACTGCCTATGTTCATCTATTATTTTATCTGTTTCTTCTCTAGATGTGCAGAGCATTTCTTTATTACTTTCATTTCATTTTTTGCCTGAGAGATTATTTTTGATCGCATCTCTTCTATGGCCAGATGAAGTTGTTTTTTTACTTCAACTGTGATCAATTCAGAGATTTAGGTATGTTCCTTCCAAGTTCTCCTATGTTGGTGTCTCCTAGACTTGTTCTGGTTGGAGTTGAGTTCTGAGACTGCATTTTGCTCCTGTGTATTGTCATTTTGGATGTCAGATGAAACGTGGTGAGCTACAAGCTACCCAGGCAACTCACTGAAGGACTCTAGGGACCCTAGTTTACCTGGATATCAAACTTATCCCAAGATGGTAGCAGGCCGTGGACCACTGGGCCCAGGATCCCCAGGCAATTGCTAGGATGCCTGGCTCAGACCACAACTGTGATGGTCAGGGAATGCTGGCCTTTTGTACCAGGGTCTCCAGCCCACGGATTGAATGTGTGCAGGGCTCAGCCATGGATCCGATGGTGGCCAGACAGGCACCACTGCTCTGGGATCCTCAGGTAACTGGTCAGGGGAGAGCAGGCCTCACCTCTCTACCCAGAGAACCACAGAGCCTGGAGCTGCTCTCATGCAGCAGGCCTCACCCACTAATGGAGAGTTCCACAGAGATGTGCTGTTCAGGTGCCGCTCCCTGCCAAGCTCCTTCCCTGTCCCAAAGAAGCAGGGCAGAGCACACAAGCAGTCCTCACCTGCCAACAGAAAGTTCCACAGAGAACAGGGATTCTCCCATGCAGCAGGCCTCATCCACCAAGGAAGAGTTCCAGGCTTCATGTTTTAAAGTAACTGAGAATATTGGATCTTGTGTCCGTATTCACACTTTTGCATATTGTAGGTAAGTGGTCTGTTTCATGAGCTGTCATGCGGATGTCTAAGACATCTGTTGACAGCTTGCATTAATACAAGAAAATCTGGATTTATAATTAAAATTACCCTTCTCTGGGTCTAGTTTGACACATCATGATTAGGGTGGGGCTAAGTGTGACCAGTAGCTGTGGAACAGAATAAACAGAGACTATATATTCCACGTGAAAACAGGAAATAAAATGTCAAATCTATGCTTTTGCCATAGGCAGACAGCAAATATACATCCTCAACTAAGGCTCCAGAATGCAGGTCAGCTAAAACAACATGATTGGTCATGGTGAGATTTTAGCCTATAAATTAGAGCAAAACCAAGCATCAATTCATGCATGGGAGATCCTGAAAAATTAATGCTGGCCTTATGCGTTGAAGCTGCTAGACAGCTAGGACATTCAGATCCAGTTGAAACTGGCCTTTGGGTAGCAACCTACCACATCTCCAAATCGGCTCATCCTGCTTTCTGAGGAGGCCTGCCTCTTGGCATATTTCCCATTCTTTTTCTGTCTATTCGTGAATTCAGATCATTATTCTCCTGAATTCGTAGCCTTCTAATATCATTGGTCCCTCAAAAGACCTCTCTCATATATTGTTTTCTTTAATTTTTATTTCCTACTCCCTTACCTATAATCCCAATACCGTGAAAGGCTGAGGCAAGAGGATGCCAAATTCAGGCCCAGTCTGGGTAACTTAGCACCGTAGGGAAATTTTACGTCAAAAGAAGTAATAAAGGGGTGATAGTGAGGCTCAGTGGGCCCTGGATTCAATTCCTAGAACCACAAACACTATTCCTTCTGTGGTTTATTAGCCCACTGAGTTATATCAGCTCCCTGACTATCTTACTTCTTATCGTTCTTTATTATTCATACTAATTAATATAGTTCATGTTGGTCTTTTCTCAGATATATGTATTCTCACCTTTTTTTGTAAACCCAACAAAAAAATCTACATTTCATATGGTAGGGATCCAATAATACCTGTTAAAGTTATACAATTGATCTTTTATAGCCACTGTGGAATTGGACCCAATTACACTATTAGATCAACTCTAAATTTATCATTAGCATTCCAAGGACCAATTCTATCCAAAACTCAAAATTATGTGAGAAACGACATCTAAACATTGCTCACTAGTGATAGAAGAGCCAAGTTTTCTTAGTGATCAACATTTAAGAACTGAATAATCAGAAATTTAATTTTCCTCCAGAGGCATAAATTTCAAAATTTAAACCATACCTCATTTTCCTCTTTACTTTTACTATTTCTAGCCAATTAAACCAAAAAAATGATGATTCAAAATTTTGTTATCCAAAGAGCTTCACAGAACTTCACAAAGAGCTCTTGCCATCAGACCTTTTGTGTGAAGATTTTCATATATTTTTTATCCTTATTTTTATGTCACCACGTTTTGCTCTTTTTTTTTCTAAGATAATACGAACGAGAAACTTTCATTCGCCCTATTTCGTGTTTTGAAATCCACATTAAGACATCTGGGGTAGACTCAAAGGCAAAACGTTCTCCCTCATTTTTGGCCTTACAAGTCAAGCTGAGTTTGAGATTGACAAAGGATGAATGACAACATCACTAAGACCAAGAAAACCCACAGCTCATTGGCTTCACAGCTCATCTCTGTACCTCACAGACTTAAATATATTACGTGCTAACTCTGCAAGAACTTAGCAGTGTCGAAAACTACGGCGAACGTGGTGTCAAAATTTTAAAGGGATGCCTAGTGACAATCATCCAATAAAAAGGAAGAAATGTTTTTAGTAAATAATTTTCAAGGTCAAAAGATCAAGCAGCTA
The DNA here is from genome assembly GCA_004027595.1 of Dinomys branickii. NCBI lineage: Eukaryota > Metazoa > Chordata > Mammalia > Rodentia > Dinomyidae > Dinomys > Dinomys branickii. The sequence continues at coordinate 73,596 of PVLD010004349.1, forward strand.
TGCAATTAAGAATTATAGGGACCCTGAATTATGAAAGTTCGTGTTTCTTTTCTATATCATTTCATTTGATCTGAAACTGTATTTAGTGAAACGTGTGTTTTAAACTTCACTAAGAGCAAAGAGATAATCAAATGAAATATCAAAGTGTTCATTTCCTGACAGTCTATAGACAATAACTATTTGGAGTTTAGCAGACCCTGTAAGATACTGTAAGATTTTCTTATCTTCATTGCTTCTCTAGGAATTAACTGTTTGCCAAGTTTGTCCTCTTCCAAACCAGTCTCATGACATCTCGCTCCATGTTAGGAGAGACTGTTATCCTGTTCAGGAATGTTGCTTTCCTCTGTGTCAAGCTTGAAGTCCTCCCTGACCACTCTACCTCCAGTTCATTTCTCAGCATTGTGTTTATAGTCAGCAAACTTGATGGGTGAAATAACCTACGCCCTAGGTAGACAGCAAGTAGACTACTTGTGGGTTACCTGAACTCAGTGTTCCTTGGCATCAACACAAACTCACTGTATTGTTAGCATTTATCTAGAACCACATCACGTCATTTCTACACTGCTTGTGAGTGAGGGCGAGCAGCACGAATACGGCCAAAGCTCCTGCTGCTGCTAAACCATGATCACTAACGCCCTGTGTCTCCACCCTAGGAATATTTTATTCCCTTCTGATACCCATGAAATCGTAACAGGATCTTTGTAACATGTAAACAAAGAAAAACGAAATGAGAGACTGACCATTTACAGCAATTAAATTATTTTTTATTTTTGAATTCTGGTCAACTTAACCTGAAAATCTAGAAAGAAAGCATTATGGAAAATTCTTGCATGTCTAGATTCTCTTTCATTCTCCACTCAATTTTTATTATTGAAGGACAGTTTAATTTAGAACTGCGCTTTTAATTACATTTTCTCAAGAGAAAAAAGCAATAAGGCTTTTAAAGACAAAATAAAGCCTAAATCAAAGCTTTGAAAGGTTATGTTCTCTAAATTTATTTGAATCACAGAGGTACAGATGTCAGTTCTAAAGCTCAAAATTCTACGCTAAAGGAACATTCAAACCAGGAGCAGGATTCTTGGGGCAACAACACAACCTTAGAAGGTAGAAATGTCAGAAAAAAAATCAATAAACAACTGTTCATAAGAAGATAGGTTTTAAGATAGGGCAGAAAAACAAGCGAAAGGACACTTGTTAAAAGCAAATAGAAAGCTGATCCAACTTGAGCAGATGTCCACAAGGCCAAATGTTAGATAAATGAAGTCTTGCGGGAAGGTATTATCCAGGTAATACATCTCCCTGGTAGGGGCATGAGCCAAGAGAGCACTGAAGGCACACGGAAAAGCATAAGAATTTCAAGTGTCTTTCTTACCATGCAAATACGAATAAACTAATCCTTTCAGTGCATTAATTTAATGAGTAACTATAGAATTTCTACTATAGGATAGGACTTGCTTTCCATCGAGAGTTAGAAATCTATGACATGTGGACTAAATCCAGCCCACGTTTTGCCTTGTAAATAAAACTTTATTAGGACATCACACCGTATCTGCTCTTATGCTACAACACAGTTGAATAATGCACAGAGACCAAGCCTCATATATTTAGCAGACCTTTTTGAAAGTGTTACACATTTTCAAATTCCAAGAGGTGTCATGAGAAGAATGAAAGCAAAAGAGAGAAAGGATGTTTTTTCTGTTATCCTACGGGAATTTGCTACAGTATCTAAATATAGATAATTTATGTTCAGTTCTCACTACTAAGAGTGTTTGAAAGAAACAAGATAGGCATAGGGACCTAAGCCCATAACAGTACTCTGAGAGGCTGAGGCTACAGAACCCCAAATTCAAACCTAGCCTGACAACTCAGCAAGACCCTGTCTCAAAAATAAAAAGGGCAGGAAAACAGCTCCACATGAAGGCCCTGGGTTCAACCTACAAAATAAATAAATTTTAAAAAGAAGCTAATGCGTTTGTATTTGCAATCAGTAATTTTTCTTTGTTAAACTAAACTTCAATATAATTCATTAAAGGAGAAAGCACATTCACAGTCCAAAGTTCTGCTTAAAATTGATTCCTTCTTCCTCTCTTAAATAAAATTTCCCACAAGTTGAAAAGGTAAAGGTTTTTTTTTTTACATACATGACTGAGTCATGACTGTTGAAAACTTAAGAGATTAATATACATATATAAACATATACAATTTTAACACAATTTTAGAAGTGAAAATGTTTACAGATCATTTTATTTGTCATTTATTCAAAGAAGCAATCAAATGAGGGGCAAGGTCAGCTATGCTGCTTTGTCAAGCTGGAGAGCCGTTGATGTGGTCATGGTACTAAAGAAGGTCTTCTAACCCTCCCACCAGAGACAAAGGGGTGAGCCACATTCCCAGCCCCACATCCCAGCCCCTGTCCCCAAGCATCATTGCCAAAAACCTTGACACATAAATTCTAGTCTTTTCTTTTTTCTGAGACCTGGTCTCACTGTGTAGTCCAGACTGGCCTTGAACTCACAGCAATCCTCCTGCCTCAGCCTCCCAAGTGCTAGGATTACAGACGTGCACCACCACTCCTGACTACTCTTTATTTTGTCACAAGCTAATTATGTAAGCTTGTTATTTTTTTAATTACCTGCCAGTTTCCTCATTCATATTAATTTTCTTACCTCCCTGCACAATCTAGAGCCCAAGAGCAGTGACACAGCAGGGCACAGGAATGAGGGCAAAGGCTCGCTGAATTTACCTGAACTCACATCCATGACAAATTCCTCACTCTCTTCCTTCCTCAGTCCACTCTTAAAACACAGCACTACTACTACCTCGTAGAGCTCTTATATGGGTAAATTAGCTCCTCTTTATGGAGTGTTCAACCAGAGCCCGGCAGAGCTAAATGCTAAAAACAGTGTCACTTACTACTGTAATTCTACTTTCTAAGTCATGTGAGACTGAAACCAATAGTCATCTGCATCAAGGAGAGGCTTGAACATCCTGCTGACTTTCATGGCTCACCAACTTCCCACTTTGCGTAGCTAGATCTTCCCGGTTTTACCTCCAGACGTGTTGGAGGAATTTGGCATCTATTTCCATAGAACCAGTCCTCCAAGCAGACATCCTGCCTGTCACTATCGCTGCTCATGAGGTCCTCACCATTCAAAACCAACTCAGAGAGACTTCTAATGATTAAGCTTCCTATTTAGCTGTCTGGTTTGTCTTCACTGATCCCAGGTCAGTTGTGACAATCATGTTTAGGGTAGAGGTGTTTCAGATATGGTAAGAAGCTATTTAAATTGTAAATATTGACCTAGAGACCAGCTAAGCAACTAAACAAAATCCTTCACTCTCACAGTATTATTCAATAGGAAAACATAGAGATGACATTTTTAAGTTAACTAAAATGAAAGTGTTGCTTGTATTGCTTCAACAAGCTCTGAAGAGATCAGGTCGGATGTACAAAAAGGCAAAGACAGCTCAAGAAATAATTTTGTGTCTTGGAAATTATGATGCAACATTTGAAGTCATTTGTGCTTTTTTCTACTTATGTTCTTTTCTTTACCAGGTACTCATAAAATCAACAGACTTCACAGTTCAGCACCTGAAGGGCTCTACTTACCCTCTGACCTCTGGACCGAGTGCTCTTAATAAAGAAACACCTCATGGAAATAAAAATCCTTAACACTACAATTTTTGTGTGAAAGAAATCTAACATTGCTTTTTCCTGGGCATTCCATCACGGTTTGATGAACTCTTACCTGTTTGTAGCTAATGAACAAATTGACGGTGATCCCTCGAACTTCGTACCTGGGGACAAGTGGTTAGACATTCCATTCTAAACTCCCAGAATTGCCTGGAGCTTTAGAGTCATGGTTTTTCACTGTAGCTATTTTGCAAGAAAACATTAGCAGCCTTTGTTATCAATAGCAATTCCAAATCCTATGTGTCTGAAAAACTCTTTAATAATGCATTGCTTCCTAATGATTTTACCAACAAGACAGGCATTGATGAATTTCGAGTCTTGAACAGCACGGTCTACAAGTCAGTATTGAACACTGCTCTGGAGAATGGTCATATTCATTAAGAGTCCACGAAGGTCTTTCATTAGGTGAAGAATAACAGCTTTGGCAGTAACTTTTAAGGTGAGTTGAAAATACCTTCTCCGAAAGTAAACTTTTCCACCAAAATGGTATTCAGTTTCCTGTATTATTGATTCCACTTAAAATGAACTGTGCAAAGCCTGGGTTCATGATCACGAATATTGCTGATTGTTATTTCAAATGAAAATATTAGCTATAGAGTATGATAATCATTTTTGCAAACATCTTTCAGTGCTATGATTTGACAATTATGATCAGTACTCTCAGGGTTAAACATTTTAAAAGAAAAAGTAATACTTTCATACATATCAGTTTCTACTTGAAGATCCTTTTGAAAACAAGGTTGAACATTTTGCAAAGATGGTGATATTTATCAGAGCAACTTACTAATTTTATACTTTTGCTTTCCTGGTGAAGGCAACTTTACATAGTCACTCAGATGGAAAAAATTCATGATAGGACTATTTAATTATTAAACTTTCTTTTTAACCCTCTATAGTAGTGATGAAGAAAACTATAGTTTTAAGTCCTATCCTAAGGCTGTACATAATCATATTGCATACAGTTGCTTTTCCTTAAATGCAAATGCATTTTTGTAGATAAAGACAAAGAATTTCTTGCGTAAAGATGTTATATACCCACTTAGCTCACTTGTGAAGAAAAGTAAATGCATTACAGAAAAACTCCTGTATACTATTTACCTCTGGACCACTTAAGAAAGAGTGTTGGGCTAAACACGAATTTTATTCACATTATCCATTCTGCCAGGACTCGGGAGCTTAGCAAGCATCTCTTTCCTTCTTTCCAGCTCTCCTCTGTCCTAGGAGATGGTGAGAGATGGAAGAGCACAACAGACTACAACAGGAATACAAATGTATGTTCTTTTCAGCCCAAAGAAAGTGTTGGCAACAGATAGACTGTAAATAATTTCTCCTGTTCCATATTCCATAGAGTTCAATTTGAACTTGCTGAGAGTGAACCTGAGCAACTGCCTTCTCTGAAACAATAATATATTTTGTAACTTGGAGCACAATATCTTCGGGCACAGATTAAATGTGAAAGTGAAGGGATGTATCATTAAAATTTGTTTTTAATCTTCCTACCTCCTTACTTTGCCTTACTGCACATAAGAAATGTAATGTGTGTCTTCTGAAACCCATGAAAGACCTTGAGGAAACCACACAATGCCAAGCTTTTTTATACCAAGAAAATGTGGAAGGAGTAAAAGGGAAAGTGTGTGAGAGGGAGAGAATGGGAGTAGAAAAAAAAATACAAAAGCCTGGCTCAGATTAAGGTACCCAGATAAGACAGACTAAAGCTTTCATCTGTCTTCATAATTCACACAGCTGTACTGTAATCTGTTTCTTATTGTAATGATGCCATTTAGCTGTCTTAAATATTGAAAATAAGAAAAGTATAAAATTACTGATTACATAAAAATCATTTCTATTTAGTTTTTGTCTCAACAGTTTTTTTAGAAATAGGTTTGGATCAATTGGAGCATCATTCTGAGAATGGCAGGACAGTGTAAAGGAAGACATGGCAATGAAAAAAAGTCACTTACACTGCAATGCAATAGTGTTCAACATACCTATATTCCCTGTAGTGTTTGTAAAAATTTCTAATTTAAGGGCTCTCCATTAAACCGATTAAATCAGAAAATCTGTGAATGGTCTTGCAATGTATTTTTAAAAATTTGTAGGTAACTAAACCATGTAGCCTGGGCTAAAAACACAGTCACGCAACTGCATCCTCTCAACTCCTTTCTTAGGCAAGCATGGGACACAGCAAAGCAGAGCTTCCCCCAGAAGTCCTTCAAACACATGAACCAGTATTTCCTGGAAAATGGTTGCCAGAGGCAAAGTTTCAACACTGGTGTAACTAGTGCACTGAAACTTAATCTCATAAATATTGATCTCTTTGCAGTAATTTTAATTTATTTGCTTCAGAAACATCTGAGAAATATTGACTTCAGAAGTTTTTAATATAAATTTACAACTAGTTATTTTGAAGCATTTGTCTGAAGCAGTCACCCAACAGGGTCTGAGGAAGTCCCCAGAACTGGATATGG
>PVLD010004349.1:79857-126948 GCA_004027595.1 Dinomys branickii
TTTGTGGCCTTGAGCTACGTGTATTTATGTGGTTTGAGGGTGAAGGTGTGTGTGTCAATTTACAGGTCGGAAACATTGTCCTTTCACAGATAAGGAATTGCCCATATGTAAGAGAAAGGCTCAGCTCAGAGGTTAAAAGAAAAGGCCCAGGCTTTTAACCCGTAAGTGTTTTGGTTGGTTGGTTAGTTTTCAGTGTGTTAGGTTCCTGGAAAGGGAAAAAAGCTTGAATAACTTTGTCCTGAAACTGCAAATTTTCATTAAAAGTACAATTTTAAAACTACTATTTTCCTTGTCTGTGTCCTGCCTTTATCCCTTCAGCCTACCTCAAAACAACCCTGAAGGCTAAACTTTGCATCTGGCCCAGGTGTTACTAATAATTATTTTCAGAAAAGCAGATATACAGTAAGGCTAGGAGTATAATTAGCAGTTTAGTTACATACAAAGCACCTTTCAAACAGTGTCTCCTACCTTTATATTTAAGGTGTCATTAGAGATGTATCTAATAACCTCCTGATGCCTGTTCTCCCAAAAATTGCATTGAAATGTGATGTCAGAAGCAGGACAGGAACTCATAAAAATAATTACAGCTTTAGCAGACAGTGTCTCACGCTCAGCAACTCTCACCCCACCAGACACAGAAGCAGGAAGTGGGTAACCCTGGAGCCAGACTCCCGTTCATTGAGGTGGATCACTTGCTAACACTGGGCCCTTGGAGATGTTATGTGACCATCCCTGAGCATATGGGTTTCAGTGGCCAGGAACCCTCCCTGCTAACTCATGTAAAAAATGAGATGATAGCTCCTGTGTCACAGATTGTTTCCAAGGCAGCATGAGCTTGTAACACACAGGCAGTGCCTAACCACTCCACCATGTGATCAGAAAGTATTAAATCGTTATATTACCCAGTCATTATAGGGAAACAATGAATGAATGAATGATCAAATTTCTTAAGCAAGGCTTTTCTGTCTTTTAAGGTTCTTCTATAAAAAAAAAACATTATTCTTACAGGAGGAGTCATATTCATTCTCCTCCAATGGGAGCTAAGGAAAACTTGCAAATGACAAGATAATCCTTGATGGCTGAAGCACAGCAAGAAACCAGGGACACTGAGCAGCAAAGTGCCAGAGATAAATTGCCTGTGTTTCTGTGTTTTGCATGAGCCAGCCCGGCAGGTGCCTGGACTAAAGCCCAGACCTTCCCAAAGAACTGCTCAAGGAGCACATTTTTCATTGCCTAAGAAATACAGCGCCAGAAGCCTTAAGAAAGCAGAGGATGACTTGAATAAAATTGTAACACTATTGCCAACTTTCCTCCTTCCAGGCCTCTGACATACACAAACTATGGTTTATGATTAATTGCAAAAGTGTAAAATATGATAAAATAAACAAAAACAATTCCTACTCTATACTCATCCAACAAATAATTGCAAAACTCAATTGTTGACAAAGTTGATAGCTTCAAGATTTCACTTCAAACACATCAACTGAATTGTTAAATAAAAACAGAAGAATATACCATATGGATGGAAATCCTTTCCTTGTTAGCTTGTCAGTACTTTATAATTTTCTTCAATAATAATTTTTTTTTCTTTTAACTGATACTTTAAAAAGTTGTAAGTTTCAAGTAACTATAACTTCAAGTAACTGTTTAAAGAAACAACTACATTTCTTTCCTTGTCTTCCTGGAACTCTTCTTTATTTTGCCAGGTTTTCTTTAATGCACAGCCTCCCCTCATGCAAAGTATACTTTAACTTCTTAAGTAACCCCTCAGTTCTCTTCTCCCTCAGAGTTTATTTTGGGAGTTTTCCCTCACTGCTTCTTTAAGAATAGATTCCTATTTCTGACTAACTAATAGATGTCTAATTTCTGACTAACTCCTGATTGCTCAGGAATTCTCTTGGGCTGATCTTTACTGAGCCTCTTTTTTCTTCTTTAAAACTTAAAATTAAGCATCTGGCATTGCATATCTGCCATCTTTAGGGCATCATGGGGAGAGAAGTGTGAGAGAAGATAGGAGAAAGGTATGTTCAAAAATAAAAATAATAATCAGTGAGCCAGCTTCTTTCCCTTCTGCTGTCCTAGAATGCACAAGCCCAAGGTGACATTCTCCGTATCATAAAATTCTCAGCGTGCTTCTGATCTTACAAAAGCCAAGAGAGGCTGAAGTTTATAAACTGATCTGGGTGAGTCTTACACACAAGGTGAAGAAAACAAAAAAGGTACAATATTTGAAGCTCAAAACAGTCTGGTTCTCATTTTCCTAAGTTAATGTTGGGTTTCACGTGACGCCAAGTCTGCAGCTTATCCAGAGCAGTCCAGCCATTATTTCTTCACTTTTTTTTATTTTTAAAGAGAAAGGAACAAAAACAAATTTACAAATACAAAGACATAAACAAAACAACACCAAAGCAATAAAAATGATACAGAATTTCAAACAAGGTGACAGGAAATTAACAATGGTTGTTGCATTACATATTGTTATCTTCAAATTGGTTACTCAGATAACCAGGTATAGGCATGTAAGACTGATCCAACAAACATTAACTGTTCCTTTCAATAAACCAATAGAAATTAGTAGTATAATTATCTTAGCTATCTTTTGGACATATGTAAACATAATTTTTCCCTTCTTTCTTTTTTCTTTTCCCTCATCTCAGTTGTTCTTTCCTTTTGAGCAGTTTCTTTCCCTTTCATAATATCTTGTACCTTTCAGACTTTATTTATTCTTTCAGGTTCTTACACTAGGTAGACAATACGATGTTTATACATGCAAGTCTGATTTATTTCACTTATGAGTATGGTCTCTAGTTGCATCCATTTACCTATGAAAGCCTTGAGTTTATCTTTCTTTATGGCTGAGTAATATTCCATTATATAAAAATAACACATCTTTTTTATCCATCCCTGAGTTGATGGGCATTTGGATTGTTTCCATAACCTAGCTATTATAAAGTGTGCTGCTATAAACATGAATGCACATATGTTGCTGTGGTATGATGTTTTCAGTTCTTCTGGAAAAATACCCAAAAGGAAAATAGCTAGGTTGAATGGGACCTTGAATCCTAGTTTACTGAGGAATCTCCAGACTGATTTCCACAGTTCTGCCATTATTTCAAAGCCACATTTCCAGCCAAGTTGTCACATCTGGTGGTCTGTGTTCTACATGCCATATGTATGGTACTTGTTTCACTGTAGAACACATGTATCTATGTAGAAGTAAAATTATTTCATCGCATGATAAGGGAAATTTTCCAATTACCATTTTTATCACTTTCTCAGAACCATACAAATATTCACTTGTGACATTCTAGCTTAAAGGAAATAATTGTGGTAAATGCCTCATACCACTACCATGCAATATAATACTATTAGATTATCATGCCTAGAAAGAGATTGAAATTCAGGTGTTCTGGCACATCAGTCAAGGTTACGTCTCCTCCCATAAGAAACGTTACTTTTATGTAACGATTTTACCTAGAGTAGAAAGTAATGTCCTATGTAGAAGCAAGACTAGAAGTGAGATTTTAACCTTGTCCATAATAGGGTTTCACACACATTTTAAATACTGGGCAGAGGGTAAGAAATTCTGAGAGAGATGAACCAATCAGAGGGAGCATCTGGTAAAATCAATAAGGACTCTGAAATCATAACCCAAAGCAGAATTGGCAACAGGCTCAAAGGCACAGAGAGGCAGCTGGAACTAAAACCTGCCCTGACCCAACTATACCCACACCAGGTGTGCACTAAGGTAAATAAAAAAGATGTGAAGCAGAAAGTATTATCCTACCAAATGCAGACACGAGGGATACAAACAACCCTGATGGGAGAAGCCATGACACAGAGCAAATCAACATTTACCTTAGTTCAAAGAAATGGCTAAACATTTATTGGGGTTTAGATTTAGTATCTCCGGCAAAACTCTCATGCATGCAGCAGCAGGGTTTGAGGGAGGGGACTGGATCCCAGGGGTGCACACGGATCAGTGAATAGTCTCCTAATGCATACCACGGCTGAGTGTGCTATTAGGAGGTGGGCCCAGGCCCCCCACCAAGAAGGGTGCATCTCCCTTGCTCACTCCTTCCTTCTCTTTCTGTTTCTTGGCCACAATTACATGAACAGCTTTCCTAGGCCAGGCTATTATACCGCGCCCTTCCTGCCCTGGAGCCAGCTGACTCTGGACCAAATTATCTGGACCATAACACACAGAACCAAGTAAAATTGTCCTGTATGTTATGGGCACTGGGTATTTTGCCTGAGTGATGGGGAAAGTGACTCAGAAATTATTTCTGCTTCCAAAGAGTTGACAGCAAAAGAGACCACAGTACAGCAAAAGGAAGTCTTTGTTTCTTCTGTTAAGGTGACAGAAGTTTTTATAGAGAACTATCAGAAAAAAGCAGGGCCAGAGAATTTGTGGTACCATGGGGCTCCTCTGAGACCATTCCCATCTAAGGAATTTCCAGAAACACTAACTTATTTCTACCTACATAGATTGCTAGACAACGGAGAGTCATACACGGCCCAGTGAATATCAGACAGATATCTAGAGTTCTGCTCATGAAGTATGACTGGAATGGGTTGAAGGTTTTGTTTTAGGAAAAGGGATGAATGCATTGACTATGTGTAGGAAGAAAGGTGCATGTAAATACTGTCTGATTCCTCAGTACTGTCTGATCCCTCCTACACGAGGTACCACAGGAAGAAAACTCTCAGAATCACAACAGAGTAGTGACTGCCAGGGGTAGGAGGAAAAATAATATGGAGAGCTCTGTAATGAGTAAAGTGATTCAGTTTTATGAGATAGCGAGTTCTAGAGATTAATCATATGCCAATATGAATATACATGAAGCTACTAAAGTGTACACTCCAAAATGATTTGGATGTTATGCCTTTCTTCAATGATAAAGTCCTTAATAAAACTGAAGTGTATACAGTTGACCCTGCATGTACCTGGGTTCTGTATCTAAAGACTCAACCGATGGTAGGAAAAAATAGCACCTGCACATGTACTGACCTTTATTTCTTGTCACAATTCACTACGCAGTGAATCATGTAGTATAACATAGAATCACAGTGAATCACTGTAGTGACTACTTACATAGCATTTCCACTGTATTAGGTATTATACTGTATTAGGTATGGTATTAGGTATTATAATATGGTATTAGGTATTATAAGCAATCTAGAGAATGTATTAGGTTTTATAAGCAATCTAGAGATGATTTAAAGTGTCTGGGAAGATATACACATATTGTGTGCAATTGCTAAGCCATTTTATACAAAAGACTTGAACAACTGTGGGTTTTAGTTTCCACAAAGGGTTTCCCACCACATACCAAAAGGTAAGTGAATGTCACATATGGCTGCATGTGTATGAAATGTTTCACCAAAAATGGAATACTCAACTATCTTCCAGAAATTAAGGGAAAAAATAAGACAATAAATACTCAAGTATTCTTTACCAATTATACTTTTACTTGTTATACTGCAGTACCTCAGTTTTTATCAATGATGTGTCTATACACAATGCACATTTTTAAAGAACAAGAACCCTGATGAACCCCCATCCTAATATCTTTGAAAGCCGCTCCATCATTTCCTCTCTGAAACTGCATCTCTCGCTCCCCAGAGGCAGCCCCTACCATGTTAGTTTATGTTAGTTATTGCCCTCCCTTTCCTTGTTTGTTCTCACAGTTTAAACTCACATAAATTTTCTAACAATCACACCCTGTTTAGCTATTTTTAATTTTTTAATTTGATATAAATGAAATTCTATATATATTTTTATGTAGCCTAGTTTTTGCTTCATCTTTGCTAATATATAGCTATAGCCCATCTGTTTTTCACACTATTATTCTACTATGAATGCTGCACAATTTATCCACTGCAAATGAGGATGTAGATTTGATGTATTTCTAGTGGTTTTTGAATCTTAATGATATCACTGCTATGCACACTGATGTGTTTTCTAATGCATATACGTGAACTTCACCAAGCTATAGAGCTTTTCTTAGCATATGTATGTTTCCTGTGTAAGAAATGTAAGACTATTTTTCCAAAGCAGCTGTACAATTGCCACTTCAACCAAAAGTGTAAAATTCTCATTTTTCTATAATACTCTGACAAAAGAGATCAAAGAGGGTATCAGCAAATAGAAAACTATCCCTTCTTCTTAAGCAGAACAAACGCAGCGAAAATGGCCATACTTCCAAAACTGTTACACAGATTTAATGCAATCCCAAACAAAATACCAACAATATATCTCATAGAACTAGAAAAAACAATCCTAAAATTCAAATGGAACCAGAAGAGACCTAGAATAGCAAAAACAATTCTGGACAACAAAGGCAAGGCAAAGGCTATCACAGTCCCCAATTTGAAATTATACTACAAAGCTACAGTGATAAAAACAGCATGGTACTTGCAAAAAACAGACCCCAGGATCAATGGGAAAGAATAGATGCAGAAACAACCCCAAGCACTCTCAGCTGCAGTATCTCTGACAAAGAGGCCAAACACATTCAGTGGAAGAAAGACTGTCTCTTTGAAAAATGTTGCTAAGAAAATTGGCTCTCCAGAATGATGAAGATTAAACCTAGATACATATCTCTCACCATCCACTAGATCAAAGACCTAAATATTATAATAAGAACACTTAATCTGCTAGAAGTTAGAATATGCAAAACTCTTAAAGACATAGATGTAGGCAAAGACTCAATGAGCAAAACCCCTACTTCACAGAAAATACTACAAAGAATCAACAACTGGAATCACATCAAATTAAAAAGCTTTAGCTCTGCAAAAGAAACCACCAGTAGAGTGAAGTATCAACCCACAGAATAATGAAAAATTTTTACCAGCTGCTCTTCCAACAAAGGACTAAGATCTAAACTATATAAGGAACTCAAAAAATCAGATCTCCCTAAATTTAAAGACCCATTCTAAAAAATGAACATCTGAAATGAATACATATCTCAGATGAAGTACAAACAGCAAATAAATACATGAAAAATTTCCAACATCATTGGTCATTTAAGAAATGCAAATGAAAATCACAGTGAGACTCCATGTCACTCTAGAGAGATTGGCAATCATCTAGAAACCAACCAATAACAAATGCTGATGAGGCTTTGGAGAAAAAAAAAATCCAGTGTGGAGATTCCTCAAAAAACTAGGATTAGAGGTCCCATTTGACCCAATATAGCTTCGCAAAAAAGGTAAAAGCATCAAACCACAGTAATATAAGCATACCCATGTGTATAGCAGCACAGTTTATAATGACTAAATCTTGGAAACAGTCCATATGACCTTCAACAGATAAATGAATAAATATAAGATGGTATTTATATACAGTGGAGCACTACACTACCGTAAAGGGTAAACTTGTGACATTCCTACATAAATGGATGTGCCTTGAGACCATAATTTTAAATGAAATAAATCAGACACACAGGTTTAAATACTGTATTGTTTCTTGTGTGAGAAAACCCAATGGGTAAATAAAGAGCAAAACAGAGGATAGGTGATGAAAAGTAGGAAAACCTCATTCAAATGGAAAGGGGAACAAGGGAAAAGAGGGATTTTTAAAAAGAATAAAAGGAAAAAGATGGGAAGAGAGATTTTGTAAATAGGGAAGGGAAGATGGGTTGAAGAGAGGGGAGGGGAATGGGAAAAAAGAATTAAAAAGTATGAACAGGTACAAATTCCTTCTGATTAAAGTGATCACTACTTATAGCAAACATGTACTATCAAAAAAATCTTGTTTTTGAACAGCAAGATTTTTGCTTACATTACCTAAAGTTGCTTATATTTTGCTATAGTGTAAATCTATACTGTATATCTACAAATAATTTATTTAACATATTTTACTTCTTGATATTAAACTTTCATCTTTAAATTATCATCTCCCTTACATACACAAATTATCCCAATTCTAGGAATATAATATCATCTTTTTTTAATATTATCTTTGTAAGTTGTAATTACTACAAATACATTCTCTGACATTTAAAATACAAATTGGTTCCAAAAGTTTTATGAAAATGACTTTTGTGAAGAGTAATCATTATCTTGGGAGAAAAAAACAACCACATCTATAGCACTTTCCTATTTTTCTACAGCTTCAATAATGGTTCTCACTTAGATCCCCAACCTTGTACTCTATTAGCCTATATGCCTCATGTAACCTACCCTAGAGTGCAATAAGCACTTTACTTCTAGCCTTACAGCAGTCTCTCAATACCTGTGTGACTTTAGGGAAGGACAAGTGATTTGACCTCCATTTTTTTAACAGTACAATAGAAAATTACCAAAACAATTTCAAAGTTCCCTTCTATGTAGAAAATTGTGCTGTTCTATGATACTACGTCACTAGGAGGCAATTAGTAGGTTCCATCCATCTACCAAGGATCTTTTTTTTCTCCTTTAGAGGTGCTTTGTGTTATTTCTTGCTCTAACTGGTCATATATGGATGGGTAGCAAAGAGTTTTCTACAGGTCCCCTAAGTGTCATGTCCTCAGTCAACATGTATGAGAGCTTCCTTGACCTGGGACCCTATAAGGAACAGTCTTACATTGAGAAGTATTAGCATCTGCCATATAACAATAATTGTATAGAGTGTATCTGACAGTTGACAAACTGCTTTGGTGTTCATTATTTCATCTATAATACTTTTCTTAATTTTTCTTTCAACTATAGAATGGATAAAGCATCTCTTCATTCCCCAAATGTTAGCAAAACAGGTCAAGATGTCTTCTTTATTAACCCGCAAACATAATCTTGCGCATGCAATGACTGTGCTCCCTCACTTCATAGAGAGCCGGAAACCCAAACTGCCAGCTTCCCACTGGTGATCCACATAGTCAGCCAGGCTATAGGGAGCTGAAGTGGGATGAGATGCTCTTCAGCAAATGCCGGGCTCTGCCCAGAACCACTCTGGAAGCCTCCTCCAGACGACGCAGAGGAGCCAAGCTGAACATATGTTCACAGAGGGGGAGTCAGGAAACAACTAGGACATCAGCATTCACATCTTGGCATGAGCTACCAACCCTTAATGTTTCCAACTTCTCCCCATACGGAAGAGGACAGAAAGCTCCACGTGGCAGCAAACCATACCTTCGCCAACTTCACAGGCCCTGAGGGGAGTCCACACATGGTATTTGCAATTTGCCTCTACACTTGCCTGTCTTGTGTTAATGTATTCATTTGCTTTTTAAAGATTGTCTTATTCAACAAAGGGCAGTCCAAAGAAGACGCAGCATGGCAGCCAGATTGGCTGTAACTGTTTTCATAACCTTTACTGTATCTGCTGACATTCTGTTTTGGTTCCCAACCCAGATGTCACATATAACAGAGTGTATTCTCACTATATGAACTGGAGTTAGGGAATGCCAGCGTCATTCAATGAACTGCTCAATATTTGAGGAAAGGACTTCATTTTGTAAATTATTCAAATTTTCCATCAGCCATGTACAAATCAGGGCATTCATTGCCTAATCTCTCCTGAGTTTGCCCTAGATAAGAGGCCCAATTATGCTAAAAATATTGCGGCTTTCTATTAATCAGATCAGCTGAAACATAAGGTAGTAGAAATGCCTGTATTTATTTGGACCACTGTACTTCACTATTCTGAATAAGAATAAAATCTTCCTGGTAGAAACATTAACCCTTAAATTTTAACTCAAGAGGCAGGAAAGCTATGCAGACATAAGCTTAAACTGCAATGCAGCCTTAGAGACAAAAGGAAAAGCCACCAATTTTTTTTAACCTCCTTAGGGGACCCCTGCTTATACTTCTCTCCGAGGCTGTGTCACAGAAGGCAACATTCATTTTTCCACTTGCTATACAACTTACCCCAGTTGAGGATTTGCCCTTACCACTGATTTGAAAACTATTTTTAAGTGAACAAATGGCCCTCCTTTTGACCTCCATGGTCAATTGTCTGTCCTCTTACTAGACATCCTGCAGCATTTCACAGAGTTGGCTTATTCTATTGTCTCTGTATTCACCTGCGTCACGGCACTTTCCTAGATTTCCTCCTAACCCATTACTTCCCAGTCTCCTTTGCTTCCCTGCAAGAATTTTTCAATAATCCAACATTATCTTCTTGGCTCTAGATCTTTCTAATCTTCCTAAGCAATCTCATACCCTAACGTAGCTTTAAATTCCATCTATTTTTTTTTTATGATCCCCAGCTCCAAATGTTTAGTACCAATCTTCTCCTCCAAGGTCCAGACTCAAATATCCTAATACTCCCCATCTCTATGCAAATGTCTCATACCAAATATATCCAGAAGAGAATGACTGACTTTCTACTCTAACATCCTTTCACTGGTCTTTTCCATCTCAGTAAATGACATCATCTCCCACCCTGTTACTCTGCTAAAATACTGGAAGCATCCTTGACTCCTCTGTGTTTCTCATACCTCAGAGCTATCTGCCAGTACATTGTGAATGTTCCCAAAAACATTCTCACACTCTTCAATGCCCTAGTTTGAATTCAAAATCTCATCAACTCTCACTTGAACTCATACCCATCTGGTGGGTTCTCTGGTTCTACTATTCTTATTCTCCGAGTGTCTACTCAGTACCAAATGATCTTTTTCAGCAAGACTTAAGTTATATCATACCCCTCCAAATAATAATATAGTCTCTCACCCAAGTAAAAACAAAACCACTTGCAACACTTTGATCATGAAATCCTGTGTGATTTTACTTCAACTCCCTAACTTTAACCCCTGCCATACTCTGCCTCATCCATGACCCTGTTCACTGCTCTCCTTTGCAAACACAGTATACCAAGGTCATTCCTATATGTTGCCTTTGCATTTGCTGTTTCTTTTGACTGTGTATTTCTCCCTTAGAGCTCCACAGGGCCTCCTTTCTCTGTCACCATTCTGGTCTCAGCTCATACATCATTTCCCACGAAGCGTTCTAGCACTAACTTCTTCACTGAAATTCTCTTTCTACCTGCACTACACCTTATTTCTTCTTCGGAGTAGTTTTTCAAACTCTGAAAGTATGTTATTTGTTCATATGATTACTTATTAATTGGCTGTCCTCTTTAGATAACAAAGCAATTAGTAGGCCCTTGAACATTTTTCAGCGTTGTTAGCAGCTCATAGAAGAGTGCTCAGCAAATGGTATGTGTACAACATTTAAATGAATGAATAAACACCTGAAAATTTTCCTAAGAATCTATACTCAAATTATATTTTAAGTAGATTAATTACAGCATTTCCTGGAATCCTAGAAAGCAGAATTTGGTTAAAACAAAAATTCTCAGTTTTGAGAAAAGGTCCGTAGTGCTATGTGACAGTTTTTCAGTCAGCTGTCCAAGCTTCAGTTATCAGCCTCTGTCTGTTTTGAATAAGATCAAAAGCATTTAAGTGACCAGAAGTACTAGATACGAATGTTATTTATGCCCTTTATTATGCTGTCTCCCCTGTCTTCCCCAGGACCAATTTTTCATTCAACAGTATTGTTTTTGAACAATTTGTCTGATTACATTCTTAAGAACTTCATTATTCTTACTAAAATCATTTTTCATTGCAAGTCATGTCGTGTAAGGAGTGAGGCAGAACTGAATGGGCCTTGTTACCTTAAGTCCTTGAAGAGTACCAAGAGCACAATTCTAAAACATGAAGCAGAGCATAGCAGACAAGCCCAGAATCTGCAGCCTGATGACCTAGGACCAGAAATTTGTTCTGTCACTTCAACACGGGCAAGCCGCTTCACCGTCTCGTGTCTTCTGAAATCAGAGATAATAATGGCAGTGTAAGCTGTGGGTTGTAGTTGGGACCGAGGAAGTAACGGCTCAGCTAGGCCTCTGTTCCAAATTGGGAAGCACTGGGAAGAAGCCGAGGTTGTTAGGCAGCTAGAGCCAGATGCAGGTGGTTTCATACTCTGCATACATGCTGCCTTCTGCATATATTCCTGTCCTACAGGGGACTCCAAGTACACACTGCAATTCCCAGACACTTTGTAGCCAGCATTCTGTTTGCAAATTAAATTGCACCAGTGTGGTGCATTCCTATGGAATGTGGAATCTCCAAGTGGGCCAGAGATCATCCTCCTGCTGCTAGACGTAAAGGCACAGAGAAATTTCAGACTCAACATGCTGCATGGAGACGGCCTCAGTGTGATGAGGGGAGGTCAGCTTCCTGATCTCTGGATGGTACCAACAATGGCAGTGTGTCCTCAGCCAGTGTTCCAGTCCCAAACATCACTCCTCCGCCCCTTCCCAACTCATGAGCACCTAATCTTCCATATTAAATGTTTTTCTGTTTGAAATAACTAATGCAATTTTTGATCCTATACTGAAATATGATTGATATACATTTTATTACAACAAATAGTAATTCTTGTTGAATATAATTAAACAACCAGGCATTGTTCTAAGTCTTTGAACACATTGACCCATTTCATCCACTTACAACCCTGTGAAGTAGATTCAATGACTATCCTGATCTTGCAGTGAAGGGAACTTTAGAAAGAATGGCATAATCTCCTTGAGCCAAAAGTAAATACCTATCAAGTGATACAACTGGGACTCAAACTCAGCCAGTACAGTCCTCATAGTATACTCTGAACCTTCTCTCGCAAATACAAAAGAAAGAGTATCACCCAATTTAAAACAACCTAACTTTGCTTCAGTGCACTGCAGTTGACCACAGTAAGGGCAACAAATCAGAGGTCGTTCTGTGAAGAACCTATCATGCTATTTTGTTTAATGTTTTATTTTGGATATATGGAAACTGCTTTATTTTGGATATATGGAAACTGAGGCTGTACAAAATCATATGACATAACCATACTCATACCTCTAACAATTTAATCCAGGAATGGAATACAAGCTCAGTGCCAAATACAGAATCCGTGTGGTGTTAGTATCTTTTCTAAAATTTAACATTGCTATTTATCAAAAATTACGAGCACTTGATTACTCTGTATATGTAGTTGGAGAAGTGTTAAGCTCAAGTACCAAGATCCCAGGGAATTTGTTGAGTAATTTTTAAATAAAAGTAAATAGAAATTGTTAAGTGGGGAAATAGGAAGCATATGAGGAAAGCTGTATTACTATTTAGAAATATTTATTAGTGACACTTTTATTTTTTCAAGCATAAAATTTGACTTAAAGCTACTGAAAGCAAACTTTGACTTTCATAATTAGACCATTTCTACTTTAATTTCTCGATCCCATATGGCACAACTTGTGAAAACTCAAAGAATTAATAAAAGGTGATATTTTAAGTGATGCAGTTTATTATCTTTTCAATAAATGCAATGCCCATCTTTAACCTCTCTGATAATTAGAAAGATGTGAAAAACTTGAACACCTGTGGGTAAAAGTGCTACTGCACTTTCATGTCCCCAAATTTCTGATTCTAATTATAATTAGAGTGAAAAAAACAGATTAACATTTTCATCCTAATAACCTTACAACAATAAAAAAAAACTACATCAAACCCATAGATGTTCACATAGCCTGATAAAAGATTATCATTGCTATATTACAAAAATGACCTTCATTTGGATTCAGAAAACTCTCAAAATAAAACTAGGATCTGCATTTGGAGGTGTTATGTTGTACTTTTCTATATTTATTTGCACGACTTTAATCTCTTGGATTGAAATTCCAAATCCCTGATAATTAAAAACAGAATATGCAAAGAGATAACATTCTCTCTCTCTCTCTGCCAGATTGCCCAAGTAGCAACCTAACCGGGCTACAGCAATCATGGAAAACGATGCATGTAAGTCCCAGAATAGTAATAAAAGTGCCAGCGTGTATTAATTCCTCTGCAGTAAATAAAACCCCAATTGTCCACCCTGTCTAAAGAGCACCTCTCTAAGGATACGAACCTTCCCCCAGAGCAGCTTCTGCCTGAGTTCATACAGTAAAACTGCTCATACAGCCGAGGGGCGGGGAGGCAGCTTCCCAAAATGTCCTAACAGAGGTTGATTCCTCAAGAGTCACATTGTATACAGCAAACACAGATAATGAGGCAAGCTAGATAATTATATTCACCAAGTTGTTTGATTTAATTTTTAAATAAATTGACTAGATTTTTAATAGAAGTGTTCCAATGTTGGCAATATTAGTGATTTCCAGTAGAGGTAGGAAACCAGGGCATTAACAGCCAAATTCTGGCAAGAGCTCCAAACTTTTATATTGTTGTATATAATTTTAAAATCCTTATAAATTGCAAATTAAAATCATTTCATTATAAATCTGTTTTTTCAAGTAAACATCCATTCATATTTTACCAAATTAACAACAAATTGAACCAAGAGAGCTTCTAATTAACAAGAGACCAATAAAATCAAGTGCAAAAAATACTTTGTGTTTTACTGAAATGGACAGCATGATCCAAAGGAAACCTTGGATTTCCATTTCCATTAGGCTGATAGATACTGAAAACACTTGGAAAACACCCCTGGGCAGCTTCGGAACTTCCAAAACATCTGAAAGATATAGACTGTCAAGAAAATCTAGAGTTTCTTCTTTTTAAAGAAAAAATTAAAAGAAATACTCAGATCATCCCTAGAAACTGTATCAAAATACAACTACACTTAACTTGAACAGCTGCACAGTGCTTATCCTCTGCGCTATTGCCTCAAAAGTGGGCGGAGTTCTTATGATCGGCAAGAGCCATATTTCAGAGCTGTTATAAAAATCAGCACAGCATGAGATCCTATTTGAGAGATATCTTCACCTATTATTAGATAAATAATAGCGCGTAATGATGTTACCACCCAGCAGTCTACAGTTGCTGCTTTCTGCCTGCACTGGCTCTGGCTCCGTGACTGTCCCTCCTTTATGATAACGTTAGCCTCTGCAAATGCAGTGACCTGATGATGAGTTCACATCAACTTTTCAGTGGGTAAATCTGCTCCTTCCAAAATCTTATCATGTTCTATAGAAGGAGTCACGTGTACAATCCCTGTTGTTACATTTAACACCTTGCTGTTTATTGTTTACTCACTGAAGGTCACAGGGATAACCACTCACATGCAATAAAAGAAGTTGCAATTTCTAACAACTTTGTCATCTGCAATAGTTACCGAAGTGTTTGATGGGGACATTCAAAGGCAAAGGCCAATGAGCTCCATTTACGCTCTCACAGGCTACTTATTAACTGTATTAACAAGCATTCCTGCCAATAAAAACTATAATTAACAGTGTGTTGGCAAATAAACTGCCAGTGGCATAGGTAATTGCAAGAAGTTAAAATGCTTGGGTTAGCATTTCAGAACTTAAGACAATGATCATTAAGTAGAGCACACAATTTTCAAAACCTCAATTTGATCCTTGTACCTTTTTCAATTATTTGCCTACTTCACCTCTTTCCTAGCTGAATTATTTCAGCTTTAAATCTACCCTCACTGCATCCATTTTTTCAGTACTTTGAACCTCTGTCTAAAGTTTTCATCATTGCCTGCCACAAGGCACTAATGTAAGAGGCGCTGCTGCCAAAGCAAATCCATTACCGTAGGTGTATATTTCATGTACAATTTTGGACCTGTCCCTTGTTCATATATTTATGTTTTAGCTTGTAAAACAGCATGTGTTTCCTCAGTCACTCTGTTATCTCTCTGAGTAAATGTTGATACCTCTCGCCCATTTTGAAGATATACTAAGGCAGTCTCCTGGAACTCAATTCTGGGTCCTTCGCTTCATTTTTCTGCCTACTTTCGCTTTGAAGAACAAGGCTACACTAGTCTTTGGCTTCTAGTCACTGGATTCCCTTCATCTTTCTTTGGACATTCAAATGGATGTTACTTAGATACATTTTCACTCTAGATTATGAATTTCTGAAGGGCTAGTTTTTTCCAGCATGATAAATATGAAGTTAAAGAACTTTTACTCAACTGATTTAGAATCAGATAAACTCGGATAACCTGAAGGCATTCTCTAAACCCAGGGATCTCCTTTCATTAGCTAGTCTGAGCACATACCTCCATAAAATCATTCATGCCTCAGACCTCTTTCTCCTCATTCTTCAATTCAGTCATTAAGGACTAGCAATCAATAATGTTTATAATAAGCAATCAGGTATGTTACCAGACAGCATGAATAAAGAGTTTACTGCTCTGATTTAGAACAGAGCTCTCAGTCTATAACTTCAGTTTCCTATCCAGTCTTTTCTTTAGAAGTGAAAGTTACAGGACTAGGACTGGAAATTTATGCCAGGAAAAGCCTTTTAAACAATCCCTAATATATGTCACAAAGGTTAGGGGTTATTGGTTGTACTCAGAATGCTAGGTATGCATGACACTACGCTACACTTAACTTTCCTTCTAAGTGACGGTGGTGAATGTTTCAGGAAAGATTGTTTACCCCTGTAGAGCTTCTATCCTACCAGTGAGTGCGTGCCTCCTTTTCTGGTAAAATTCTGCAGGAGACATGCCTATGAACATTCGCTACACTAAACAGGAACCAAGTTAAAGTTAAGCAAGAATTTTTACCTGATGGGACTGCCTCTGCCCAGATAAGGCTGACTCTGAAATTCTAAGGAAAGGATGGGTGATCTCATCTTATTGAAGGTCAAATCTCATTTGGAGGACAACATTGAGGTTTACCTGTTTCTAGGGAAAGAACAAAGGCTGAACCCGGTGACACTGAACCCTCTCAACACTCAAAATAGATGCACTAAATCTTTGGTTTACCATGTGCATCTGGGGAGAGGAGAATGTGTCACCTGCACACAAGGACAATACAAGATCAGACGATAAAGGTTAAAGAGCCACAGTGTGCTCTTCAGTTTTAACACTAAAGTGCTTCTTTACATTGTTGCATAATTGGGCCCCTCAAAATGGAAAAATTCTTAGTGCTATTTTATATTTACATAAGAAAGCTATAATTGTAACAGTTCCATATATTAAATATCTTACTAAGTATCAGAACAATACTAACAGCTTGTGTGCTTTTCAATACTATGCTGACAAACTTGCTCATAAATACATTCATTTATGAAGCAATGTACTACTCACTCAGTGAATCCTTATTGAGAATTGTTCCATCCTAGGTCTGTGTGGTCTTAAAGATCTAGGTAAGTGATGTAGTTCCATTAAGGTCTCTCACTCTAATATGTAAGGGTTTATAAAATATATTAACATATGCTACACTTGGTCTTCACAACAATAATCAAGTAGATAAGACAGGCTCATTAGTCTATTTTACCAATCAAAAATGGATAGATGGACAAAGAAATAAAGTAAGTTTTGTGAAATTTGAACTCTACCTTTCTATAAATAAAATGTTATCATTCAGGTTTTACAACTGTGTAAGATAAAGACTATTACAGAGGAAGAAAACTTTACAGTGACAGAAAACAAGATTAAAAGACATGAAATAACCATGCAGATGTTAAGTAGTAGAGCTAGAATTTCAACATTTCCATATCTGCCTCAAAAAACTGCACTCACAATCACTGGTAAGGAGGTAAGGAGTTAGAACAAATCCTTGTATGCAACACATATGTTAAATATGGAATGTTCATAGAATTTAATGAGAGGATCAATAAATAAGAACCATTTACTTTAATCCACAGTGATAAACCAAGAACTCTGCAAACATAAATTATCTCCCAGTAAGGAAATCTTCTGAAACTCCAGAGCTCAGAGCCAGATGCTAAATATATCTGAAGAGTTATAAATCTGCCAGTTCCTTTACAAGAAGCATCCAGTATATCTTAAAGGTTTCTAATAAAATTAGAAATGTTAAATGTTAAAGTTTATATAAGCAAACCTGCTCTTATGATATAATTTTTCTAGTACATCTATAAATATTTGACATTTTTTCCTGAGATTGTATAAGAAAAATCCACTTGCCGCCCAACTTTAGATTGTGTAAGTTATTCTAGATTTCTTAAATTCTTATGGGCAGGTTATTCTGTTTTTATCATTCTTCACTGAAATCTAGGATTTTGAGGATCTCTGGTTTTCAGTTGTTAAATTTGGGCTCTACTCTCAAGAATATAAGGTGCAAAAAGAAAATTGTCAAACTTCTTTAAATTGAATTATCAACCTACTACATATATTATGTCTTGAAATTTTGGCTTTCATACCTTTTTTAACTTTAATCAATTGAAACAAATGTAATCAAACAAAAATTATTTAGTATAACCGCTAGACAAATTTTTAAATTTCTAGACACTCAAACATAACGCCCTAAATAAAGCAAGTAAATTGTCTATCAGTCATGCAGTGTAGCCTAAATTCATCTTTTAGAAAAATGCACTAATACCTTCTCCACAGGTGATGTTAACTGACATCCCCTTGAGTCCTCTGTTTTGTGAAGCACTGCTATTGACTTTACCGTTACAAGTTTATTTCAATGGTCAGAGTTAATGTCCTGACTGATTCTGGTTTTGTAGTATTAAAATAGGAAAGCAATATAGTTGTGGACATTTTGTAGTTTTTCCAGAGTCCATTGTGAAAGTAATTGGAAATTGGTGTGGGTTCATCACTTAGTAGCACAGAGATCAAACTTTGTGGGTTTTGTGGTTTTGCTTTCTGTGGGATTCTGAGGCTGGAACCATCTTCATGAATATTAAGCAGGTGCTTTACTCCTGAGCTACCCCCAACCCCAATTTTTCATTATATCAATCTTAGCCACCATTAAATATTTTATAAATAATAAGACAATTACATTCAGGGTGAGAAAATTAAATATTTCAAAAAAGACTTTTTTTTAAACATGGGGGGAGAAAAGAACCTATCTAAAGATCTGAAGAACATGTTAATCTACTAATCTTCACTTAATGAACATTTTATTTAAATAAATCCACCTTAACCTTGCATTTGTTGGTAAGTTATTTCCCTTGTGCCTCACCATTCCACAATTTTAGGTCAAATAAGAAGTAACTTCATTGTGCTTAAAGCAGTAATTCTTGGTTCCATTCTTTTTGGGGGAAAAATGTACCTTTGTCAATGTTGCTTTCCACTCATGGAATTTTTTTTCTGCTAGACCATTCAGCAAAATTCCTACTCTTCTGTTCAGTATTCAGACTTCTCTGCAACACAGTGAATCACCGCCTCCTTTGTGCTTCCATAACTGCTTGAGCACACACCTACTACGGTAGTACATCGAGGCAATTACTGTGTTTGCACATGTGTATGTCTTGAAGTATGACTGGGAGTTGAGGGTTAGAGCTAATTCTAGTTTCCTCAGCACTTAGGTACTTAATGAAAATCTATGAAGTAGGAGGTAATATGCTAGGAAGTATAGAGGTAAAAGTTAGCAGTTTCTGCCATCAAAAAGCTTAGTGTCTACACAGAAACAAATTTCAGCCTGCATTTTCAGGTAACCAATGACTTCATTTTATTCTCCACTGACCCCTCCATTTAATTTCTACCTATTCAGTGTTTTTCTACAACTACAAATTTTTTCTGAAGTCACCTCTAACTCCAAGTGCTTGATGAGGAAGGAAAATGGGAGTTTTGTTCTAGCGATTCACTTGCCCTCATTAGCATCCACTAAGGCATTTGGCTTTGGCCTTGCCTTTCTTCTTGTGCAGAAGGTCCCCCCACCACTGCCACAGGTTCGGTGTTATTTTTTTGCTCCTTCCATGCCAACCTCAGTCATACATGACCTTTCTTCAACCTGCAACTCATGCTGAGCAACAAGAAGTTGGGCCTTTTATCTTCCTGAGTTCTCTCTGTGGGCAAGAGCCCAAGTTCCCATTGAGGACTCTGGGAGTCTCTGAAATCTATCCAGTCTTCTCTCATATCTTCTTAAAAGGGGCAGGCAGACAATAAAACTACCTTTTCAGAAACCCACAAGAATTTAAACTCTCCTCACCTTCACCTTCTATTTGCTAACTACAAACTGGGAAATATGTGATATTATTTAGTTACCTACCCTAATCACTTTGTCTTGGGTTCAAGAGGAATTAATACTATTTTTGGGGGGTGTTTGTTTTGGTTATAAGACCTTCCCTGAAGTCTGAATTTGAAGCTTTGGAGCTTTTTTCTGCTTTCTAGTTTTCATCAGTCAATAAAAAGTTTATTGTCAAACTGTCCTAATAGACAAATTTCATTCATAACTAGAGATAACCAGGGGTGGGAATGATACCTGCCACACTTTTAGTTACCAAAAAAAAAAAAATGTACATAGTTAATTGTACTCCCTTTCTGGCGGTCTCCAATGACTGAACTGAGGCCAGGGCCAACTGTCCGCTAGAGACCTGGGGTCAATGCTCAGACTAGGAAAATATCACCCACATTATCCTTTGTGTCAGTACAGTTCCACCTAATACTCTGCAATGGATTGAATGTTTGCCTCTTCTCAAAATGCTTATGTTGAAATCCTAACCCACTGTGTGATGACATTAGATGTGTAGATTTTGGAAAATACAGTCTTGGGTCACACAGTGACGTTTCACTCAAAGACAGGATACATAATACCATGGTAGTCCTTAGGATTCTGATGGAGTTGAAAAATTCCTACTGTCTAGTAACTTCCTAAGGTTACAGAGGAATACATTACTCAGGTGTTTTTGGTGATGCTAGTATAAAAATCTTACTATGCTGTCAGTTGTGTAAAATTAAAGCACATATACATATGTACAGGATGTAACACTGGATGATAATCAATGACTGCTACTCTGACATATGTATTCACTACAGTTCTTATCACTTTAGAATGGACCCCTTCCACTTAAAAAAAAAAAAAAACTTGCTGTAATTGCTTTGTCATGTTATACCAGCATGCATAAACCTCACGTTTACCAAATCCCTTTTCAAATGATTGACCTATACCTTCCAGGTTTGAATAAGTACACTCTATAATGCTCACACAGGGATGAAATTGCCTAATTATTCATTCCTCAGAATATAATCCCCATCACTAATTGACCCAGGATTAATTAGGCTTTAAGGGTGGGGACCTCACGAATGAGATTATAAATGGGAACCCAGAATGCTCTCTAGCCCTCTTTCCATCAGCTGAGGACACAGCAAGACGATGCTGTGCAATAAACTGACCATTTGCATCTCCTCAAAATCTATGAACTAGGATTCAGACAATGAATATGCCAGTACCTGCGCTTTAGATTGCCCAGCTCTAGACTATGAGAGATAAATATTTGTAGTTCAACCCCTCAACCAAGGCTGTCCTCGTATAGGAGTCTGAATGGTCTAAAATAAGCCTCCATTGTCTAGAAATAGTTTTTCCCCATTCATTTCTGCCTTCATTGACACCTCAGATAGTACAGGAAGTCTCACAGGTTGTTCTACTACTCTTCTAAAACTGACTTCCCAATTGGACAAGGCTGGGCAATGAGTACAAGACACATCAGTGTTCAGTGTGTCGCCCCGCCTCACCCAGTGCCTTCACTGGGATCTCCTCAGTGTTGGCCGCTCTTGCTCTCACTGTTTGCAGTTTTTGACTTGGTATCTAAATCATTCCCTAGTCCTGAAAGATTTAAAAGCTAAAATTAAATACCTAGTATAAGATTTTTCCACCTTTATCAAAATGATGTTGGTGACTTATCGATGGAAAGACATAGAATTCAATCTGTTTCAGGAGTCAGCAGGAATTTCAATGGCTCCATCCTAATTTCCAAAGTGATGATTGCTCTAATGATGAGTGGCATACTGTTCCCTAAGTTAGTGGTCACAACTACATTACACCAGTCTATGTTCATTAACATTGTGGAGTTAACTCATTTATGATGTTTCCATAAGCTACACCATCAGAGTAATGTCCAGGGAAAAGCAAACAGAAATAGGACGAAAAGGCTATTTCAGTTTTATAAACCAATTAATATAACTAGAAGTGACCTAAGATGTGTTCATTTCATAAAGTCATATTGCATAACAAACTATGGCATTAGCCTTTTCTAATTTATATTTTACTAAAGTAATAGTAGTATCTATTTCAATCAAACCCCTGTTAACATAAAAAGCTATTTATTTTTATCCTTCCAATCAATTTAGTATCCTCAGCCACATCTAAGTTTACTTCTGTTTTAGCCTCTCATTGGCATGTTACCAGCTATGTTTGTTATAATTCTGTAACTGCTGTAACAGACATAATTAAATCTTTTAAGGACAAAAATCCTTACATTTAAAGTAACTGTGAAAATCAATATATTACCAAATGTAAAAATGAAATGAAAATGAAACTTAATGACAAAGTTTTAGAAAATTATGAGACATAAAAAATTTCTATAAAGATAGAACTAGGAAAAAAATCCTAAAATTCACATGGAACCAGAAGATATCTGGAAAAGCAAAAGCAAACCTGGGTAATACAAGCAAAGAAGAAGGAACCACAATCCTAGATTTCAAGTTGTATTACAAAGCTATAGTGATTTAAAACATAAAGACAGTATGGCACTACTGTACCAAAAAATCAGATGTATGAATCAGTGGAATAAAATAGAGGATTGCAGAAACAAATCTGGACACCGGATCTTCAATAAAGGGGCCAAACTCATATGCTTGAGGAAAGACAGCCTCTTTAGTAAACGGTGCTGGGAACAACGGCTATGCACGTGCAGAAGACTGAAAAGAGGCCTGTATTACTCACCATGTACAAAACTAAAATCATAATGGATTAAGTACCTAGACATTAGAACAGAAGCACTGAATCTTCTGGAAGATAAATTAGATAAAATTCTTGAATTCATAGGTGTAGATAAGGATTTTTTAAACAGAACCCCAAGTGGCACAAGGCTAAAACATCAAGAACAAGTAAGATCATGTCAAATTTTAAAACCTTCTGCACAGCAAAGGAAACAACCAAAAGAGTGAACAGACAACCAACAGAATGGTGAAAAAAAATTGCCAGCTACAGCTGAAACAGAGTCTAATATCTAGAATAAAGAGCTCAAAAAATGTAGACCCCAAAACAAAAGAGCCAATAAAAAACTGGGCAACTAAATTGAATAGACACTTCTCTACGTAGTACAAAGAACCAATATAAATACAAAAAAAAAGAGTTTAACATCTCTGACCACTAGAGAAATACACATTAAAACAATAATAAGTTTCCATCTTACTCCAGAAAGAATAGCTATCATCAAGAAGCAAGTAATAACAAATGCTGGTAAGGCTGAGGGAAAAAGGAACCCTTTCTGCATCATTGGTGGGAACGTGAACTAGTTCGAGCACTGTGGAAATCAGTGCACTGATTCCTCAAAAAAACTAAAACTAGAAATTCTCCTTGACTCCTCGCTGTCTTCCTGAAAGAATTAAAGGTATCGTGTTACAGTGATACACGCATAGCATGTTTACAGAAGCAAAACTCATAATGGCTAAATCTCAAAAGCAGCCTGAAAGCCCCTGAAAAGATAAATGGGAAAAGAAACTAATATTTACACTCAGTGGAGCACTACTCTACTACAAAGAAGCAAAACTTGGTGTCATTTGTAGGAATATGGGTGTACCTTGAAACCATAATGAAATAAATCAGACAGACACACAAGTCTGAATATTGTATAGTTTCCCTTATCTGCGAGGCCCAATGTATAAATAAAGAGCAAGATAAAAGATCGATAAAAGGAAACAGGAAGATAGATCTTTTGCAAATAGAATAGGCACTAAGAGATAGAGGGTGGGGAGAAGAAGGGTACAAAAGAAAAATTAGGTTGTAACATGCAGATATCAGCTACCCACGCTTAATGTAATCATTGTGTATCATAAACTAAAAGGCAAGAGGATCTAAAGACGGAGGGAGGTGGAGGGAGGTCGAGGCAGGACAGGACAAAGTGAATAAAAATTAATATATGTTAAATACATGTACCTATTCCCTAAGGTGAATGTCAACATTATGTACTGAGAACATGTTCTAATACCAGAAAATTTAAAAACAAATCTAGAATGCCTATCACTCCCACCTCTCTAGCTTAGATTACTAGACCATTAAGGTACAATATTTTCCAGTAGTTGTGCCCTTATGTCTACATTATTTCTTGGTAACACATTCAACACTATTATTATTAATCTGAGACCCTGACTTATTGACTCCTTCACTTAACCTATTTTTAGAAAATTTGGAAAAACAAACAATAGGTACATTAAAAAATGTTCAACATCACTGGCCCTTAGGGAAATACACAGTAAAACACTGAGATTCCACATTACCTAACCATCATCAAAAAATTAAATAACAAATGTTGGAGAGGCTGCTGAGATAAAGAAATCCTATACTGTTGGTGAGAATGTAAATTTGTACAAGCACTATGGAAATTGGTATGTACATTCAAAAAAAATGAAAACTAGATATTCTATGTGACCTATCTATTCACCTTCAAGGGAACCTTCCTAAAAGAATTAAAAACATAATATTGTAGTGGTACATTTATACTCATGTTCATAATCACACAATTCACAATAACTAAATCATGGAAGCAGCCTCTATGCCCACCAACAGATGAGTGGATACAGAAATTATGGCATTTATACACAGTCCAGCACTCCTCTGCCATGAAGAGGGATAAACTTGGGTCATCTGTAGTAAAATGGAGGGACCTTGAAACCTTAATGTGAAGGGAAATAAGTCAAGTACACAACCTTAATACCGTATGCTTTCTCTTATATGAGAAACTGTAACTAAAGAACAAAATAAAAGATAATAAGAAGTAAAAGGTAGATCTTTTTCAAAACAGAAGTAAAACAAGAAATCAAAGAAAGGCAGGGAAGGGAGGAAAAGGGGATAAAACAGGAAATTAAGGTATGTTCCATGCATGTACCACCTCCACGTGGGGAATGTGAACATTATGGATTGCTAATGTACCCATTTTTAAAACATCTCCCTAAAAGCAATGTATACATAAAGAATATTCCTCAGTACAAAATTGAAGCTCAATACATATTTGTCACATGGATGAGAGAAAAGAGATATATTTTGACAGTAAACAGAGAAGAGTAACCAGAAGTTCAGTATACATTAAAAAGTCCAAAGTGTAATTTTATTTTCTATTACCAGTGAAGGCCAGGCATTTACAATATTAATAAACAATCTACATGGTTCTTATGTATTTAACTATTTGAGAAACACCAGCTCAGAAAGAGATCTTTTACATTTCTCCAGAGACAACAGTATATTCTCTAGAAGAAAACTTTTCTTTAACCCACTTCAAGGTAAATATACTCTGAGGGAGGAACAAATGAGTAAAATTCATCTAGGCAAAATAATTGAGGGAAAATTTAACACACAGGAGATAATTACATGCAGAAGTAAAACCCAGAGTACACTTTTATAAAAATAAATGACCTCTGATACACTCGAGACGTTAAAAGTGTACTATACGACATTTTAATAAGAATGACTGTAATTCTCAGTTACTCATGACAGCCGAATATTATGCATGTTCTCCTGCATTCTGGGAGTTCATCATTAAGGTTTTTTTTAATTTCAAGTAAAATATTGTTAAACAGTTCCATTCAACCGAACTTAAATATGTCAGTCAATTTCACTTTGTACCTGACTCTTCCAACTTGGTCATGTCTGACAGCATATGAGACAGACAGAATGAATGTTACACTTTACCATGTAACTACAAAATCTCAATCACAGAGGTAACCCATCTCTTTTTAATTTTAAAAATAAAAGAAAACATTAGCAAACAGAGATCCATTTACAAATTAGCGTAAGAATAATACAAACAATACAGAGTTACAGTCAAAGTAACCCATCTCTTTTCCTGGCCTTTTTCAGGGGCATCAGAACTAAGGCCTTCATTTATCCCCTCAGGATTACAGACAGGGCTCTTGCAAACAAAAAAAAAAACATGGTTAGACAAGAGAGGTAACTGTGACTACCCTTTGGTCATCATGGTGATGGCAAAAGCATGCGGTGCTCCTGCCCCAGCCAGGCACCCGCACCATTCAGCAAGGTGTCACTCAGGCCACAGGACGTGTGTGCAGTGAAGAACCTGAGATTGCCAAGTGGTTGGGTCAGTGGAAATATCAGAAATGCACTCAAAGTGTATGAGAAGTAGAGGTTAAGCAACCCTACTGCAATGCAGTTTCAATATTTTCTTCTGTATTTTTTGGTATGGTAACTTCTTTTCAATAAACTTTTTTTAGTATCACTTTTTAAAGGTCCATGGCTAATGAAAATGCAGTATTAAATATCAACTCACAAAAGGTTTACTGATAAATATAATCTGAGTGAAAAAAATCAGCATTTACTATCTACCACCACAGCTACTGTAATATTACCAACTACAGGGGAATCAGAAGATATAAATCTGCAGAAGAGCTGACATGTACTTTAGAAGTTAGTAACGATTTTAATTAGGCTTTGCCAAAGGTGACAATTTAACACTGCAACTACAGAAGATGAATTTACATGTCAGTCTTGAAGCATGACTATTCATTTGGATCAAATGCTGTTTCCTCTAAGCTATCTTTGCTTATTTCCATCCCAAGTACTTATTCTTGTGCAAGATAAAAAGTGTAAGCATGATTTTGCAAACAACACAATGATGTCAATATCAGTGCTGATTTTTTAAAACTCAGTTAATTTCATCATCATTGAGATTCAGTCTATTAAAGATGACTTTTAAATTATGAATTCTATTGAAATTGGGTTAAAAGTACAAACAGAAATATTTGTGGAAATGTTAATAGTGGTTTGGGTGGATATAGTAGTAGGGTAAAACAATATCCTTGCTCAAGTAAGTAGCTTATGAGAACAAATGTACTTGGGTTTGGTTGCGCTACCTATAAGAGCTATAGCTGTATTAAATAAACTGCAATATTCAACCAACCAAAATAAAATTCATAGTTGTAAAAATGCAGAAATATACGTGAAGTTTATTTAAAGCAAAAGTCATCAAACAACAGCTCACAGGCCCAAGCCGTTCTTTCATCTGATTTTGTAAACTCTTTAGTGGTAAATTGTATTCTGGGTAGGATTTTGTCTCTCAAAAAATATACTCAAATCTTAACTCCTAGTACTTGTGAAACATGACCAAATTTGCAAACAAGGTCCTTACAGATGCAATCAAATTTATATGAAGCCCTACTGCATCAGGATGGGCCTACCCTAAGCACTGGTACCCTTGTAAGAATAAGAACATCTGCATGCAGAACCGGAGAAGCCACACAGGAAGAGCATCATATACCAAGAGAGATAGAGCTTGGACTTACGCTTCCACAGGCCAGGAATTCCAAAGACTGCTAGCCATCACCAAAACCTAGGAGAAAGAGCTGAAATATTGTCCCTCAGAAGCTCTGGAAGGAATCACCTTTGTCAACACCTTGATGTAGGGCTTCCAGCCTTCAAAAGTGAAAGGCAACGTCTGTTGTTTTAAACCAGCTAATTAGTTGGGTACCTTGCTCAGGCCCCTGGAAGCACTATCACATGTGATTCCTATTGTCCGGGGCTACTTCTGTGCTGTAGAGGCAAGGCTGATAAGCCGCAATAGAGATGTTATGCAAAGTTCTGAGGTATATCTGAATCACAAAATGTTTCTAATGAAGCTGATCTTGAATATAAAAACATACTTCAGCGAGACAGCAAGCTTTTTCTTTTTGTTGACCATGAATTCCATCAGTAGTCATTGCACCATCACAGAATAATTCATACATCAAATTAAATGCCTGAAAAAGGTATTATTATAATATTCTTTGTAACCAGTCATCTAAATTTTGGTTACACTGTCTTTAAAACGCAGTTGAAAATCTTTCATCAAACTAGCCAGTAAATAGAACATCAAGAAAGTTCAGCTTTTAAAGCTTTTAGTTAATTGCCAGTATTGAAAGGAGATCTTGCACACAGGAGAATTTAAATTGGCCATGTAATCAAGGAACGACTGAAAAAAATTAAATGAGCTCAAATGGTGTACAAGAAATAATTTAGAAAATTTAAACATTGTGCATTATTCATTGAAGGAACTTTTTGATGGACATTTTACTTTTCATTTTAAATTTGTGACTTATAGAATTTTAAAAGTGATAGTTAAGACTTTGCAGCAGCTATTTAACTTAGAAAAGCCTTCATGGAAACTTAAATTGTGTAGCTTAATTGTATTTGTAAAGAAATGTGAATATTTGGGCTAAAACTTACATTAATATAAAAATATAATTCAGAATATCCACGTTAAGCAGAATTTAGGCTAAAGTTAATTTTCTGTAGCAAGAATTTAATCAATTATAAGTAAGATCTACAAAGAAAGGTCAATTTAAACTGGCACAATTACTAATCTTACTTGGCACAAAATATAACTTTACTATTGCAATTGAAAAAACTAAAAAACAAGTCAATGTTAATGAAAAGTAAACTTTTTAGAAATTATGCAGATGTATCTCTGTAAAGTAAAATACTTTCGTAAGTTCCTTACTTTATGAAGGATACCATCAGTTATCCTGCTGATGTACTTTTTCGTCTTTAGATTATGCATATGGAAAGAGTTTTGGTTATATGCATATACATTTCCAGGTAGAATCTTAGTTTTCCAAATGGTTTGAGTAGAGCTATATTACACATCCATCATGTAACCGTTTTATTTTTTCAAGCTACACAATTTTAATTATTTTAAGGCCCCTCTTCCATTCACAAAGTCTGTTTCACCAACAAATTACATAACCATCCTGTGTATAATTAGGTGTCTGTTTCCTCTCCTATAACATGAGGAAGTCAAGACTAGATGACTTCTCAGCTTCTTTCCAGGTCTTGAATTTTATTGATCTTCAGCAAGACTCTTCCCTCGACAGAGGAGGAAATGGAGATGTAAAGAGGAAAGGAGATCCCCGAAGTCAAACTATATGGTGGAGGGTGCCCAGGCCTGGGAGCTAAGGTGCCCAGGCCTCCAGACTCAGGTGCTCTTGTTATGCCAGATTGAGTATAGAAGGCCTCTAGGATCTTTCTACCTAGAATAATTTATAATTATAATAATTAAAACCAAACACAGCTCCAGTAACAACTCTCGGAATACTTCCATTTGATCACTCATCTCAGAACTGTTATAGAAAGTCAGTTTTGATGTTTTAGGTAATCTATTTTAAAGAAATTAAAACAGACATTGCTTGTTTCCCCAAGTTCTAAATCTTATGACAAATTACTTATTAACTTGGGCCCTCCATATATTAAAGGAAATGTTCGAATAATATGCTCAGCTAAATTGTCTAACAGAGAGGTCAACACGTCTGTCTAGGATTCTATACACATAATTAGAGATACATTTATCTCAACAAGCCCTGCTTTAGTGGATCCTACAGATGAACTAATTAAAATCATTTATAACATGAGAAATCATTATCAGGCTTATGTCTTCTTCCTGCTCAGTCTAACCTTGCATTTGAAGAAATGAATACTGAGTGAGTTTAATCAAGGAACACTTATTAAACTTTAAGTTGAAGTCTTTTGGAGGAAAATATTTGAATAGAAACACATAATTCATCAGTGTGGAAGAATTATTTTAAATATACTGCTCCAATACAAAAATGAAATTTAGCCCAGCTGAATAAATATGCATCTTATAAAATACATAATAGTCCATAGGGATAAATAAAAGAAAAACAGTAAAATTAAATGGCAACAAATAAAAAGTAAAATTTAAAAAGGAAAATATCCATATTTACCTTCATTTAGAAGCTCCAGTGTTTGAATTTAATATTTGTTACACTTACATTCTAGTTAACTTTTGCTATAAAATAAGTTTAAAAACTTAATGGCTTACACTACTGGGCTGTTTGAAGCCACTTTTAAATTTTATTTTAAAGAGAGTAATAAATGAGAAAATAAAAACAGTAGCAGCATACCAGCATCACAAACATAAACAAACCAAAGCAAAAACATTTAAAGTGAAACAGGGTTTTAAGACAAAATAATATGAATTAACAGTCGTTGTTATATTACATATCGTTATCTTCAACTATGATGCTCAGATTACCAGATGTAAGAATGGAAGATTGTTCAAAACATTAAAGAGAATAAGAAGATAATTATTAGATCAAACATTGGAGATAATACAGAGTCTCACTAGACAAGGCGGCAGGAATTCACCATGGTAGTTCCATTGCTTATTGTTGCCTTCAAATCAGTTGCTCAGATTACCAAGCTACTAAGTTTAAAATGTTATCTTCTAGAAAAAGCTAACCAGAACGTAAGTATAGGTTTGTTTGTTAGTTTCTTTGTTTGAGACAGGGTCTGTCTATGTAGTTCAGTGTAACCTCAAATTCACAGCAAGCCTCCCGCCCCAGCCTGCCAAGTTCTGGTATTGTAGGTGTGTGCCACCACACCTATTAAGTATACATTTTAATTGTCAAGTATCTCCATTCTGTGAGTCAGTGCAGGCAGGGCTCAGATCAGCAATTCCCTCTTCCATGTAGAACTGAAAGTACTCAGTAGGATTCAGTGGGATTATGGGCTTCTTGCGAGCGTCTCTCTCACATGTGTGTCTTGTACCTTCATGTGAGGAATTACAAATCTAGGCTTAGTTTGAATTGTGGATGTGGGCATCTACATATGTCCTCTCCAGTACTGAAGGTTTCAGGGAGTTTCGATTTGATAAAGAGTTATTTTTTGTCTCATTCCTAAGAGACACCATTCCAACAGGGCCAAGCATTTTCATAAGATTTCATACGCTCTGCCCTGAGAACCCAGTGTACCATCTATGCCGTACTCTGAGAGAGCATGTTTCTAAAGCCAGCCCAGACTGGGAGAAGGATTACACACAGCATCTTTGGTCCTCTTTAACTTCTCACACCTACTTGTTCTTTCCAATGATTTCAGTTAGCCAGTTTCTGGTATTTTTAAGGGATAAAAACATTTTGTGTTCTAAAAAAATCAGAAACTTTGAAGCTATGTTCTGATCCCTGCCTACCTCTTTGACTTTCCTTGCCTGTGTCACTGATTATTACCTCACATTCACTGATAAACAAAAAATATGAATGAAAGCATTCCAGTCTCTCACCACCCCTGGTTTCAAACAGGGTCTCTGGTGCTGGGGATATAGCTCAGTGGAATAAGCACCTTTCTGGCAAGCGCAAGGTCCTGAGTTCGATCCCCAGTACTGAAAAAAAAATAAATACGTTCAAACAGGGTCTCACTACATATTTCAGTCTCCTTGACCTCAAAGTGATCCTCCTACCTTAGCCCCCACAAGTTCTGGAATTATAAGCATTTTCAGAAATACTCTTAGCAAATTAAAAAGTTCACTTAAATCTTAGTTTTCTAAAATTTCTACTATAAAAAGATAGTGAATATATTTCAAATGGCATTACTTACATCTATTAGGATTATGTGATTTTTATCGTTTATTCTTTAAGCATGAATAACATTCAGTCACATTAACATTCAACTCTTGAAATAAATTCAACCTGGTCATAATATATTTATATGTCCAATTACAACCACATTTTCATTTGACAGTCACTATTTCATTTAGCATTTTTGCATCTGTGTGCATGATGGACTGGCTTGTAGTTTCCTTGTTTTCTAATTCATTTGTCATATTTTATTAAGAGTTCATTCAGGCCTCAGCAGGAACAAAGAGTTGGGCTTACCCTCTTCCCTTTTTGTACTTTGTCCCTCCCTGAGCAGTTCTGAACAATTCAGTGCCAAAGTCATGAAGGAACAAAGGAAACGTCCACGTGGCTGAAGCAGGCTGTCAGAGTACGAGCCGTGGAGAAGGGCAGCTATGAGTAGAGAAATCTGCCTTAAAGTATCAGATTTTGAGAGAAGTGAGGAGGTGATCCAAGCCGGAGTAACCCAGCATGGGTGTCCGAGCTCCGATGGGATCAGGTGGCAGAGGCAGCAGGAATGCATCCCCACGTGAGAGCTCTCAGGCTGAGGAGGACATCCGCATGGTATGTGGACAAGGGGAGAGGAAATGAGAATATCTTGGCACACAAAACTGAAAGCTCTTTCTGGCTGGAGACAGGAGACAGTCCACGCAGAAGAGTAACTGATGAATGTTCGGACCCAGGGAGCATGAGTATGTAGCCAAGTCAGGGGCACCTTGAACATAAAAGTTAGGACAGTAACAGATTGCCAAGCCTCTGAACAACGTGGTAAACTGTAAGTCTATATGAATGTAAATACACGGAAAGCTCAATGAGCAATGGAATGTTTTCATAATTTCAAAGACTCTCCCCCATAAGAGATTTATTGATTTTTAAAAGCAAATGAATAGCTTCACACTGGGGAAGACTAGCAGGTATAAAGAGCCTTAATCAACTAATCAGTATGAACACGCCAGGGACCGGACAAATTGAGATGGTACAAACCCTAAGAAGGTGCAGTGGGAAGGACAGAGTCCCAGGAAGGCCCGTGGTGTCTTACCTGGTGTGCGGCCCCTCGGCTCCCGAATCACGGCCTGAGCTCTTTCCCTATGCTCTCCTCCCCTCTGGACTGTAAAC
This sequence comes from Dinomys branickii, assembly GCA_004027595.1. NCBI lineage: Eukaryota > Metazoa > Chordata > Mammalia > Rodentia > Dinomyidae > Dinomys > Dinomys branickii. The sequence continues at coordinate 112,180 of PVLD010004349.1, forward strand.
TCCGATGTACTTTAGTACATGGTGCCTGTTTTCAAGTTTCAATTTTGTACGAAACTGTTCAACATATTTTACTATCTCTAAATCTCCTCCACATCTGTTCAAGACCCTCTTGTGCTTGGATAAGTTTTGCTTGACATTTGTCACTTGCAATGCATTTACAGAAGTAACTCTGCATATTGTTCCTTTTTGTTTACTTTTGCTGTCTTTATATCCTTACTTGTACTTTCCTTGAGGTTATTATGTTTTTTCTAACTTTCTACACAAGAAGTGTGCATCCAATCACTTAAATGTGTAAATTTTCAAACACTTGAAGAGTATAAATTTCCATCTAAGTACTGCCCCCCAAAAGATATATATACAATGTACATATATAAGAAATAAAATAAATTACTCTGTAGGTCTACGTATAGTCTCACTACCATCAAGATTTCTTCTCTGACTTCTAAATTTAGAAATATTTGTCTTAAATTTCCATATATACGTAAGAACTGAATTGGTTACGACAATAGCTAATCTGCTACAATAACTTTGGACCAAAATAAAGTGGTCTAAGCAGGATGCAGTGTATTTTTCTCAGAGGTGGATGGCAGGCCAGACTGGGAGGCCTGCTCCAAGCCACAAATTTGTCTGTTTTGCTGCTCTTTTTTACCTGAGGTGCTGTCCCTACTTTGCAAGGGTAGCTGATACTCCAAGAGGACATCTGCCCCCCACTATGCGCGCAGCTGCAAAGGGACAAAGCTGAGATTTTTTAAGAGCCCCAATTTCTCTTTAAAAGTTGCCACCAGGAAATTGTACCAAGTACTTCTACTAACCTGAACCTCCAGACCTAGTGGCAAGGCAGGCAGAACCATCGCCCTTCTCCCAAACTTCAGCAAGTTCTAGATCTAAAAGGAAGGAAGGGAAAAATGGCTACTGAAGACAGTAAGCATTATTTTCTTCTGCAGGAGTTTGGGGTTATGTTTATGTTATCCTTTTTTTAACTTAATTACACCCATGGTAAAAGGGTGAGGCATGCACAATCATTTGAGATCTACTGATTGCAAATGTTCTCTTAAATGGTCAATTTATGAAAATGTTTGCTGTTTGCTTGAGGCTAATTTGTATTCCACTTTGTGCAGTTCTCTACATATGTCTATTAGGTCAATACTGCTAATTGTGTTGTTTGAATCTTTTATATCTTGATATATTATCTGCTTTATTTAACAATTTTAGAAATGGTTTATCTTAGTCTCCCGCTATCATGGTGAAAATCATTATTGTCTTTGTGCTTCCACCAATTCTTGCTTTCCACATTTTGAAGCTATAATTGGGTGCATGCATTCTAGAGGCACAGCTATCCAGGGACATAAATATTCGTAAATATGGAGTGTGATGCTCTACTGACAATCTTTCTAAAGACTGCACTTTGTGATGCTTGACTAGCCTACTTCCAACTTGTCTGTATCCTGATGTTTGTGCCTTTTTAGACAAAATAACTATGTTTTGCTTTTGATCTATTAAATGTAAACTTAAATGGGTTACCACATTTGTATCTCAGGTAATGACTAACACATGGGCTCATTTCTAACATCCTCTACTGTGCTTATTCTTTGCTTCTTCCCCGCCCCCACTTCTACCCTCTTTTGGGTTGAGTTCTACCCTCCATTGTGTTATTTTATTTTGTCATAGGTGCTCTGAAATAACTCTGTAAGGACACACACGTTTTAAAAATGTAGGTTCCGGGCTGGGGATATAGCTCAGTGGAATAAGTGCTTGCCTAGCAAGCGCAGGGTCCTGAGTTCGATCCCCAGTACCGCAAAAAAAAAAAAAAAAAAAAAAAAAAAAAATGTAGGTTCCATATTTTCATCCCTTTCCCTATATGACCACACTGCTTTTCAATGCTTCAATCCCATACTCTTCTCTAGATGCTACTTCAGCCCATATTTAAATTCTTGTCTTTTAAATTCAATTCACAAATTAGACATATTTTATATATCACTTGTTTATACTCAGCATATGTTTGTAAATTTCCTAACCATTCTTTAAAATTTCTATTTCTACTTTATATCCTAACATTCTTTTTTCCTTTTCTCTAGAATCATTAAATTTCTTCTAAAGCTTATGTTTTGGGATACTAAAACCTGGGATAAACTTTTTCTTTTTCATCTAAAATAAATCTTTATTTCTTGTTCTTGAGCAGTAACTTGACTTACTGGGTATATTTTGTTTCTCTCAGGCCTGTAAGAATGTTTTGTAATGTATTGTGACTAGTACCGCGAAACAATCTGTATGCACTCTTCCTTGTTTCTTCCTTCTGAGCACTTTGTAGTTTTTCTAAGTTATGTCTAGTTATTCATTCTCCTTGGAGTATGTTGGGCTTTCAGAATCTGATAAATATCTTTCAAAAGTTCTAGAAAATCATGAATTTCTGTAAAACTTTGTGTCACTTACTTGCCTCATTATTTCCCAAAACTAGAAAACTACTGCAGGAAAATATACAGAAAATGCTTCAGAGTATTGTGATAAACCAAGCTCTTTTACATACACCCTGAAAAGCATAGGCAACAAGAAAAGAACAGACAAGTGGGACTATATCACACTAAAAGCTGCAGGATAGAGTGAAGAGACTGTCGACAGAATGCGAAACAATATTTTCCAATTATGTATCTGACAAAGAATTAATATCCAGAATATTTAAGGAAGGCAAAAAAGCATAAAGCAAATAATCCAATTCAAAATGAACAAATGATCTCCAAGAACTTTTACTGTGTCTTGTTTCTTCTTGTTTCCATTTCCATGGTAAATATAATTTTGGTTGATTGTCTTTTCAGCTGCCTAAACGTCACTATAGAACTAGCCAGAAAAATTCTGTTTTCTATTATAAAAATCTTTATTACTAAATTCTATACAGCTATTTCACAGCATGATTGGTCATTTTTATTGTCTCTTATTTGATCATAACATAGATACACCTTTTCATATCTCTTTAAATATAGTAAGTACTCATGGTGTGCACGGGCATTTTACATGTATGTATACGGATACTCATATCTGCAAACCTTACGATTCTCATTCATGGTCTGCTCTCTTAACTGATGCACAAGTTTCCTTTTTCTGTGGTGAACTTTTTGTAATTGATTCTAAAATTCATCTTATTTCAAAAGTTATCACTGGCTATTCTTGAGGTCTCGTTTAAACTCCATTGCTCAAGAAATGTTTTGTAGTAGCTTCCCCTAGGCCAAAGATGGTGAACTTTTTAGAGCTTTCATTGATAAATAGCCCTCTGTGGCATGGTTGCCATGGGTTCACCACTACTGCCCTAGGCATTTGAGAGCATACACAGCCGGCTGAGAGATAATTCTCCATGAATATTCTTTTATTTCTGCACAGTCTGGCCTTTCTGAAGTACGGACTCATTGTAAGAGAGAAGGAAAGCAAACATGCCTTGGGAGCTGTAGGTAGTATACTGCTCCAGAGAGGGTTAGACATTATCCTCCCCAGGGCCATTTGTTTCATTTTGCAGAAATGTATTCTCTTCCACCCTCCTTCTACCTTCTTTGGGGAAGGATGGTCCAATGAGTCAGCCACTCTGTATAAGCTCTGATTTGCATAATCTCTGAGGCACATAATTGCAGAACCACAGTCAGATGAACTGCAGACTACCAACACTTAGCACTTAGCAAGAATTTTGGTTTGCGGTCCAGTGTTGCAGGCTGTGCTAACATATAATCTATTCCCTGACTCTAGACTCTGCATGGTATTTCCTATTAGATTTATGTATACAGATTGCTGCCATACTAACTTAACATTCCCCCAACTGAAGCAGTCCACAGCTTGAATGTTTAGAAAACATTTAAAAGTTGAATCTAATTCTCCTGGACTACACCAAAAAAACTGAAAAGAAATCCACCAAATCCTGTTATAAGGCATTATTTAGTGCCCAAACCAAGAATCAACGTAAAAAGACAACAATACACCAATATCCCCTGATGAATGTAAGTGTGAAAATTTTCAAAACAATGGTGAACTGAATTCAAGTGTAGGGGTGTAAAGATGGTTCAGTTGACACAAATCAGTAAATTGTGGCACAACCAATCAAACAATGATGACCAAAAACCATATGATCATCTCAATACTATGGTAGAAAGTATTTGATAAGATCCAATATTCCTTCATGATAAAAGCTCTCAACAAATTAGGTGAAGAAGAATTATACCTAAAAATACTAAAAGGTATATATGAAAAGCCTACAGTCAACCTCATTCTGAATAAGAAAGTGCTAGAAGCATTTATCAGGCCAACGATATCCACTTTCATTATAGTATTTCAAGTCATAGCGAGAGCAATTAAGCAAGAGCAAAAGTAAGGAGTTCTAAAGTAGAAAGGAATAGCTTAATTATTCATATTTGCAAGTTGTATAGGCAGGAAAATATACACACTCCCCTAGAAGGTATTAGAAATGATAAACTAATTCAACGACATTGCCACAGATGAAATCAACATACAAAACACTGCATCACTTTTATACACCAATAATGAACCTGCTGGAAGAAAACAAGCAAGTTCATTATAATAGCTATAAAAATACATTTATGAATAAACATAACCTAGTAAGTGAAAGATCTCTATAATGATTATAAAATAGTGATGAAAAAGTTATAGAGAATACAAAGAGAAGAAAGATATCCTGAGTTCATAGCTAAGAATGAATACTGTCAAAATTATCATACTGCCCAAACCAAGCTACATATTAAGTGAAATTCCCACCAAATACCAACACATTTCTTCATGAAAATGGGAAAAAAAAATCCCAACATTCATATGAAACCATCAGAGACCCATAATAGTCAAAGGAATCCTAAGGAATGAAGAAAAGAGCTGGGAGCATCACAATACCTATCTATAAAACACCACAAAACTCATAACCAGAACAGCATAGTACTGGCATTTTTAAAAGATACAGAGACAAATGGAATGGAAAACCCAGAAATTCATCCACTTAATACAGCCAACTGCTTTGACAAAAAGCACCAGGGACATACAGCGGTGAAAACACAATCTCTTCTATAGATGGTGCTGGCAAAACTGGATAGGCATATTCAAAAAATGAAACTAGATACCTTTCTCTTGCCATACAGAAAAATGAACTTTTAAATCAAAATGAACCATAGACCTCAATATAGAACCTAAAACTATGAAATTACTACCAAAATGTACAGGAAACACTTCAAGACATTGACGCAGGCAACGATTTTCTAGATAGGACTCCAGCACCACTGACAGCACAAAAACCAGTAAGAGTCTATCAAACTAACAAACTCTGCACAGCAAAGGAAATCACAAGAGAATCTACAGAACGGTAGAAAATATTTGGAAATTATTCATCCAACAAGGAATTAATGTGTAGACTATGAAAAGAACTGAAAAAGCTGGACACACACACACATACCCAAATAACCCAATTAAAATAATAGGTTAGGGAACTAGATACTTATCAAAAGACATAGCCAACAAGCATTATTGAGATTGAAAAAATATTCAATCTCAACAATCATTCTCACTAATCAGGGAAATGAAAAATCAAAACCACAATAAGATACCAAATGTTTCTTCCATCTCTCCTATAACTTATTATTTATTTTATAGTTTTATTACTGCAGTTAAAATGCCTATCATCAAAAAGACAAAAATAACAAATGTTAGTGAGGATGCAGAGAAACAGGAACCCTTGTACGCTGTTGGTGGAAACATGTATTAGCATAGTCATCATGGAGAACATTACAAGTTCTTCATAAAACTAAAACTGGAACTACCATAGGATTCAGAAACCCTAATACGGGGTATATACCTAAGGGAGATACAATCACTACAGCAGAAAGACAGTTGTACTCCCATGTTTATGGCAGCACTATTCACAGCAGCTAAAGTATGAGCTCAACACAGATGCCCAGCAGTGGGTGGGCGGATAAAGAAAATGGAATATACGTGTGTCCTACAAAAGGAATCCTTTCTTTGCACCAACATGGACGGAGCTGCACATAACTATGCTAAGTGAAAGAAGCCAGACACAGAAAGAGAAATTCCCCATGGTAGCACTTGTTTGTGAAAACTAGTAAGTCTTAGAAGAGCAGAACGAGATAGAGGTTACTAAGAGCTGGGAAGGGTTAGGAGGAGGATGAAAAGCAGCTCAGTAACGGGTACCGAAAATAGATGAGGGGTTCTTGCTAGTTTCCTGGCGCAGTAGGTTAACTATCCCAAGTATAATCTGAGGTGATAGCAGAGGAGTATGAGATGCCTAGTATATAGAAGTGATTAATGTTTGAAGAAATGTAAATGTGTATTAGGCTGATTTGATTACCTATTGTACACATGTATCAAATTACCATATTACACTCCTATAGAGACAGACGATCATAGCTCAGTATTTTATTTTTAAATTTCCTTACAGTATCTTCCTCATTTCACTATTACTGCTCAACATTTAAACTTTCCGTTCATTTTCCTGTAATTTAAAAATAAAGATATTCACATCCTGCATTGTTGCTTTATTTTGTCAGCTTCTGGTCGTCCCTAAGGTGCATTACGATGCCTCTTAAGTGACCTACTGAAAACTCAGATCTAGTTTCTGAAGAACCTAAAAAGCTGGAAGTCTGCAAGCTAAAGTGATAAAAGAGCCAGCTCCCCCGGGTTGGCCACGTCAAGGCGGACGTGCTGCGGCCCTCGCCGATGGCTTCCCATGCTGTGGAACCCAAGCACCCAGACAGCCTGGCTCGTTCCTGATGCTCCCTGGCCTCTTATGCATCAAGCAAACCATGGAACTCCCGAGTTCGCCACATACAACGGCTATGTAACTGCAAGTGTATGGCGAATCCATCAGAAAGAATACATTTTGCTTGAGAACCCAACCTTTCATATCCACCTAGATATTGATGATAATTATTACATTTTCCCCTAAAGCATAACCTCAGATGTGACAAGAATTTCACGTCATCTCTATTTCTAATGCCCATTTAGATTTAACCACATTTAGCAAGACTCATCATGCAATGTTTCTTCCCTTCTCCTATTTTTAAATCTGTTCTCAATTAGTAGTCATGTAATTAAATACATCCCTAAGTACTTTCTTTCCTAAAATTGATTCCTGGTACATGAGAAATACTTACATAGCAAAGGTGTTGCTTATTTACTTTCACTGATGAATGTTGCTGCATGTAAGATGGAGTTCTAGACCTCTACCTTTAAGCTTATAGAATTAGGCCATACTGAGAAAGGTTTTAAAGAAGAGTATATACATATTTTTTCACTGCCTTCTAATTTTCCATGTTATAGACAACAAAAAAAAAACACATGTTAGATTATATTTTCTTGTGCAGCTAATCTTTCCTTCCATTAAGATTAAGTCTATTTTCTCTTCAGCTTTGGAAGTTGGGAATTTCTCTTAGAATAGCCACACTGATCTTTGGTGAGAGCAGGTGAGAGCAGGGGTGGATATACAGACATGCAATGGGCTAGCTACAGGGTGAGCATCACAGCTGGCTGGCCTGGCTCAAGGACAGATGCCTGGCTGAGCCAGTGCCCTGGGTTAGCAGATTTTGGATAAAGTGGTCCCACTGGAACACAATAACTCATCACCAAACTGATGATTTAGTGGAATTCAGCAATATCTTCAGAAAGTTCCCATCATTATCTGAAATTCTCCAAATAGAAGTACATATTAATGCACATTGCAAGGAACAATTTAACTGCAATTCAACTCATGGTTCTGAATTAGCAGCAGCAGCTCCAGGCAAAAACATATGTTCAGTGTGCAAAAGCGGTTCAAGGATAAATAAAATTTAAACTGCACTGAGGACAGAATACAAGAAGTAGTGAGCACATTACATTGAAATTATCTCAAGCCTTTTCCTGACTACTGCTTTCAGCTTTGATTACCTCAATGCATAAAGGACATACAAATAAAACATTTTTTCCAAAGAGAAATATCTATTTGTGCTGCAGTGTTCCGCATAACAACATACTAGAAATAATAGGGCTACTTAGCTGAGAAATTAAAAACACTCTGAAAAGGCAAGGTACATTTATAGTATATAATATACGCTGTAAGAAAAAAAAGGGGGAATCATTCTTCCAGTTTCTAGAAAGGGTGCTCTCAGTGAACTTATATCAGAAAATGCCTTTAAAAATCCAATTTTTATACGTTCTTTTATATGTGCACTGTACAATAAGATTAAAAGCTACTAATTATACCATATAGTGTTTTAAGAGCCATAGATAGTTGCTACAGCAACTATTCTTTTTGAAAAGGTTTCACACTAATGTATAATAAACTGAGAATGAAGTCACTTTTCTGATGCTCACGGTGAAGCATAAATTACCGCTCCAAATTTGTGTCTCTATCCCACACTTCATTGGCACATACATAGTTTAGCTCCAGCATTTCTTCCAATTAACTAGCTCCCCGAAGAAAATCTTTGGTTTACCAAATGCATATGTATAAATTCATTGACAGAGTCTCCATGTTCCAGGTCTGTTTTCTGCAATCTAGTAACACCAAACATAGTAACTTTTGCCACTTATATTAAAAATGGGAAATTCTGACACCATTTCAGTAATAGATTTTATCCTTATTTCTCAAGAATTTGAGTGATTTATCTTGACTTTCTTAGATTAAAAGCACTTTTTAAAAATGTATTATCCGGGACTCAACCACAAAGACTTCTCCATTAAAGCTATTACCCAGGCTGGGAATGTGTCTCAGCGGTAGAGTTGTCCAGCTTGCTTTAGGCCCTTGGTTCAATCCCCACTACTGAAAGGAAAAACAAACAGCCGTTACCTTTCTTCCATAATAATATGGGAAAAGAAAGAATGTTTGAGTGCAGTTCTGAGCAGCGCTCTGCTTAGCTCTGAGGTATGCTAGATACGAAGAGAGACCAAGCTCTCCTCGCTGACGGACATGAATTGAGCTGGAGTACAAGACACAATCATCGAGCTGATTAACTTGCAGCTCCTCCGTGCTTCCGTCTCGTCATTTCCACCTATGACATCCGGGGTTTTTCCTGGCAGAGAACCCCGGAGTACAGCAGCTAAGAATCTATACCAGGAAAAAGAAAACAAGGCTTGCAGGTGCATAGCAACAACAGGTAAAATATGTGCCTCTGCTCTGTCTTTTTTCTTTTTCTTTTTTTTTTTTTTTTTTTTTGTATTTTTGAGGCAGGGTCTCCCTACGCAGTTCAGGCTGGCCTAGAGCTCACTTTGCATGTCAGGTTGGTCCCAAACTCACAACGATCCTCCTGCCTCAGCTTCCCAAAGGCATGCACCACCACACCTGGCTTTGCACCCCTACTCCAAATTTCCTCCTATTTAGAAGATAAAATGTTACAATGAGGAAAACTATCAAAAGCTTTCAGAACTATCCAGCAGATAATTATGAAGCACATGTAAAAACAAGGTCAGTTTCAATACCCATGTACTGAAATGCAGTTTGGCTGCCAAACTCTTCCCTCCCAGGAAATATTTTATAAATAGAGATAATGAATTGTTTAGAAAAACAGTCTTTAATGAACCCACGAGAGAAGTCATTAGTATTTAAGTTCTCTCTTCCTAGATAAGAGGCTGACTGAGAAACTCTGGCTAGAGAACTCGCAGGCTCCGGAGGACCAGTAAGAAAGATCTAAAGCAATGACACCTGTGTGCCCTGCTGTCTGGGGATAGGGTCACTTTCGAAAAGTGACCATGAAAGACTCCCTAGTTGTCCATTCCAGCGTTATGATAGAACCCACACCCTGAAAACCTTGCCTGATTATAGTACAAAAGTGCTGGATAAAATATTTGAAACATTCTCTATAAAGAGCATTGCTAAGCTGGTGGAAAGAGACAACCAGCAGGCCAAAAATAAATCTGACTACAAGTAAGTGGCCGCCAGGAGGACATTCCAGCACAGAGTCTTTCCTGCCAAGCTCCAAACCCTCAGGCTCCTCTGCGGACAGATGCACAGAGCAACAGCAGGGGGACTCCAGCCTAGGGCTCACCCCGGGTGGGTAGTTCACCAGTGACTATCAAGTTTCCCTGGAAAAGCTGTAATTCCGATGGTCACTCATCCCTTGTCACCAGAAAATATGAAAATGAATCTATCGCTTTTGCATTGTAACAGATAACCACACACATAGCTGCTTACAACACAAGTTTATTCTCTTACAAGATTATGGGCCGGAAAGCCAAAATCAAGGCGTTTGCAAGGCTGCATTCCTTGTAGATGCTTCAGGGGAGAATCTGTGTCATAGGTTGCTCTGAACCTAGTTGTGACCCCTCAGAAATGAGGATGTTGACTGCCATTTGGAGATGAGATAGAGCCCTGCACAGGGACACTCCCAGGCTACCCGCCATCTTAGAGAAAAGTGGGTTTCATTTTACTCAGGACACGAGCAGTCCCCAGATCACACATCAGTAGGTCACAGAGGCCATATCAGCAAGCCACAAGCCTGCCATTTCTCTGACCCATCGCCTCAAAACTTAGCCAAGAAACACTACTAAAAGGCCTCTTAGCCTATAAGAGACACCTTTCTGTTCTGCTCACACAGAGAGGTCCCCCTGAGGTTTAGCAATAAATCCACTTCTCCTGGAGCTCCTGTCCCTTGTTTCCCGCTCATCTGGCAATGAAACTCAAGAGTGGAGCGAAGAGAAGAGACTCTTCTGCAACCCAGGAAGCAGTGGGCAGTGGCAGCTCACCCCGGGCTCACTTCAAGATCCTGGGAGCCTCTCGTTTCTCACCCCAGTTCCTCTCCCTTCAAACGGTTGCTTACAGGAGCTCAGCTGCCCACCTTCTGTGGCAGAACTGCAAAGGCTCTGATCAAAGCTACCCTTGAACGAGCTCTCAAGGCACCTGGAAGCAATTTTTGAACTCGAACCACAGAGGTGCATAACCAACTCTCTCTCCCCTTCCCCCAAACTGTTGGGAGCCCTGAAAGCTGGAAAGTAATTACAGGTGCAAGAGGAAGCCAGCCTGAGAGCACAGAGCCCGAGAACACGTGAGCCCCTCAGAGCTTGTAAACAAGCCGTTGTAGCATGTTAGCTGATTGCTGGGGGGTGAGGCTAAAATTAACCAACCTCCAGAGGGTATAAATAAACGCCCTACTGTTCTTGAGGAGCTCTCTTCTCTGTTGAGAGGACCGCCCCCTGATCCCGGCTTTTTGTCTCTCGTCTATTTTTCCTCATTCTCACTGCTGTTCTTTCCTTGGGTGTAGCAAGAACCCAACGGATCCCTACAAATGGCGACCACCAAGGGACCCTGGTAGGATTAAGAGGGCAGTGAGAACGCTTCCCAAAAGGCGCCAACAGGGGGAGAAGCGAATTGGTCAGCTAGTATTCAGCACTGGAGTGCATGGTACTATCACGTCAGGTGTAAGGTCTGGGGATATATCTTTGTAGGGCTAGAAAATACACCGGCTTCAAAGAAGCAAAGAGAAAGGGATATTGAAGTGCAGGTAGAGTCTCAAGACCCCTGAAGACGTATGTCTGTAGAAGGGTTTGTTGCATGTTTGTCTCCTGTATTTGATTTTCTGGATGTTGGTTTGGAGGAGTTTTGTAACCATGAAGGATTTGGCTCAGAACATTGTATTAAAATCAAGTCCTGCATCTAAGCGGGACATGGAGAGCGGAGCATCGGTACAGCCTGAGCCCTCTGGCCTGATCCAAGTTGAGAAGGAAAGAGGGGTGGGGGATAGGAGAGACTTTTCCCACCAGAGGGGTGTGTCCTTGCAAATCCCATTTCACAACATCCTGTTGACTGAGCCATCCCAGCTTCTTCAGCTAGGGGAAATATGGCGGCAACACAGGTGCCTGCTGCCTCTCAGGGTGTACAGCAATTTTCCCTGTCTCCCTTGCAATTAGCATTAAAAGAAGCTAGAAGGGCAGGGGAGACCATGGAGGGTTTTCAGTATATTTACCCTGTGACTGAAGTACAAGTCCCTGAAAATCCGGGACAAGTTATACGTCATTAGGAAACCATAACTTTCAAAACCCTGAAAGAGTTAAAACGAGCTGTTGCTACTTAGGGCCCCACTGCTCCCTTTGCATTTACTAGAAATTATGGGACAACAGATTATGGTCACAAATGACTGGAAGGGACTATTGCACAGACCAGACAATTCGTAACGCTGCTCATAACATACACATTTCTAAGGATGTGCTAGTTGGGGAAGGTGCCTTTGCTATTACCAATAATCAACTAACCTTCAAACTGCAAGCATATGAGCAAACCAAGATGGCTGCCATGAGGGCTTAGAGGAAGCTACCTTCCAAGGCGACACAGCCCTTAATTTGGCTTCTGTCTACCAAGGCCCAGGTGAGCCTTTTCAGGATTTTGCCACACGCCTAGTACAAGCCAGTGAGAGGATCATAGGTAACACAAGCTGGCAAATTAATAGTGCAACAACTCGCCTTTGAAAAGGTGAATAAATGGTGTGAAAAGGCTTTAAGAGCCCACAAAAGACGGGCTACGTTGCCAGAGATGATTCAGATCTGTGCAGAAATTGTCCCCTCATGTGTACAGGGAGCTGCCTTGGCAGCGGGTATTACTCAAATTATTCATCCACAGGCTGGGAGAAGGAGAAAAAACAAGGCTGTTTGTTTTTGCTGTGGCAGTACGGGACATTTTGCCCGTAATTGCTCTGCTGTGCCTATAAGGACAGCACATTATCTGTCCATTATCTTTCCCTTCAGCTAAACCTGGCAGCCCTTGTACTAAGTGTGGACGAGGGTATCCCTGGAATAATCAGTGTAGATCTAAAACTGTTGGGAAAGGCCAGCCCTCCCTGGAAAACTCCTGCTGGAGGCTACCTCAGCCCCCCCAAATAACAGGGAATGCCCAGGTGGCTGCAGTGGGGCACGAAGTGCTGGGCACATCCAGGTATCCGACGTGCATCCCCTGTTCCTGTCCCTTTCCCTACCCACCGGATGCCGAGGCTGCCGATGCCGGGCAGCTCTGCAGCAGGGGACACCCTCCTGCCCCACTCTCCTCTGCCACACTCCTGTCACACTTGGGCCCAGGCTTTGATCCGTGCCCCAGAAGGCCTGGCTGCCGTGATGTGGGGATGCAAGCGAAACCTCAGTGTGATGCTTCAGTTCAGTGCACACTCGGGTGGCAGATGCCTCTGTGCAGGGCCCGGGACTCCAGAACCCCAGCCAGGCCCGCACACTTCCTGCGCTCCCCCTGCCTCACCGGCTGCCTGGAGGAGGCCCCAGCGAGCACGCAGGGCCCTGTGGCACCAGAGGAGGGCAGGGGGGCAATGAGGGAGGAAGGCATCCCCACTGCCAAGGCCTGCACAGGAGCAGCAGGAGGCTCAAAGTAGTGAGGCAGCCCCACTGCCCACACTGCAGAGGCCCAGGTGGGCCCTGGCAGCAGGGAGAGCTGGGAATGCCAGGGATTCCACCACCACTGTACAGGAGAGAGTGCCGCTGGGTGCTGAGCCAGGCAAGGAGCGCCTGCGTTTCAGGCAAAAATATGGCTATTATCACTGCAAAGACTGCAACATTCGCTGGGAGAGTGCATAGATATGGTGTGTCCAGGGTACAAACAAGGTTTACTTTAAACAGTTTTGCAAAACGTGTCAGAAATCTTACAACCTTTACCGAGTGGAGAATATCACCTGCCAAAGCTGTAAAAGAACTAGAAGTTCCTGCTCAGTAAGATTTCGTCATGTGGACCCCAAACACTCCCATCCTCAAGACCTGTGTGAGAGATGCAGGGGCAAGCGCCTGTCCTACGCCGCTGCTGGTAATTGGAATTCAGACAGAAACAAAATATCTGGTGGTCAGAACAAAAGTGATGGCCAGCGTGCACAGAGGCTGGGCACATGCCCTGTGGCTACAGAGGCGGTAACCACAGAGACGCTTGTGGGGGTGGTGCAGGCGGTGAAGCCCACTCCTGAGAAGAAAGCGGGACTATTGAGGCCCCGCCGCCAACTCGCCCAGCCCCAAGGTGACAAGATAACAGCTGCAGCCGGCTACTGCCAGAGCCTGAGGTATCAGCAGAGGCCGTGCCTGGGGGGTGCGGCCTCCTCCTCGGCAGCCACGCCCTCCCGCCTCTCTGCGCGGCTGCTCCTGCTCCCCCGCCCACAGCGCCCTTCCCCCAGCTCACCGCTGCTCTGGCCCAGGTGCTGCAGGACACACTGGGGACCACATAGAACGGGGAACAAAGTGACCAAGGCCTGGAGCAGGGATGGAGGAGGCCGCCCAGGGAGTAGCTGGGAAAGACTGAGGTTAGATGGGCACGAAGAGGGTCACAGGGATGGGGCTGAGGAGCTGTGGGGACATGCAGCAGACCTTGGTCAAAAAGCGAAGGAGGAAACTAACATTGTAAAAATGGCCATACTACCAAAACTGTTGTACAGATTCAATGCAATTCCCATTAAACTACCGTTAGCATAACTCACAGATCTAGAGAAAATATGCCTCAAATTCATCTGGAACCAGAAGAGACCCAGAATAGCAAAAGCAATCCTGGGCAATAAGGACAAGTCAGGTGGAATCACAATCCCTGACCTGAAATTATACTACAAAGCTACTGTAATAAAATCAGCCTGGTACTGGCTAACAAACAGACCTGAGGATCAATGGAACAGACTGGAAGATGCAACCACAAGGAAAAACCCACTCAGCTACCTAATATTTGACAAAGGGGTCAACCAAACCCACTGGAGAAAAGAAGGCCTGTTTAATAAATGGTGCTGGAAAAACTGGTTCGCCTCTTGCCGAAAACAAAATAGACCTCAGTCTATCACCATGCACCAAACT